>PVKU01004742.1:0-139336 GCA_004027475.1 Anoura caudifer
CCGTACCTTGGTGCCTGGTACCTTGTCCTTTTGGGTTGGCAGAGCTCAAAGGATGACTGAGGTGAGGCTTTCCATCATCCTGGTTGGACAAGAATCAAAATAAAAATTACATAATTTATAGAAATAAAAAGGTGCAATATTTTTTGTACCTTTGAGTCTGAACTGAGACCCATACCAACTGCCTCTGTAATGCACCCAAAACAGTGCCAGGCAAAGAGCAAACTCTTTAAACCACAGTTATTATTATTAGGAAAGGTATTTGTAGAAATTCTTTTTGAAAACTAAGGAATTGCTTTACAATGTGCACAAACATCTTAGTAAAATCATTTTTTCCCTCTTCATCTAAATTATTCTCCACTCCCCCCACCTCCAGTCCAAACCAATTTATTCCCCTCCCTGCAATGCTCTGTGCCCCAGGAGGCTGACCTTTATGGGCTGCCTGACTCAGGCTCTCTTGCTGGTTGGCTTCCAGTTGGGTCTGATCAGCGGGAGGCACAGGCAGGACCTGGGAGTGTGGGAAAGAGAGAAGTTGCGGCTTTCTTACCAGCTCTCTCCCTGCTGGGCACCAAGGATCTGTGTCCATGGGTGACTACAGCTCCTGCTGGTGGCCCTTCCTTCATCGGGCTGCAAAGACGTTACTTCTCCCTTTGCCCTTGAGGCCTCAGAGTGGGAATGGCGTCCTCTTATTGTTAGTTTCTGGGAACTCAACATTCTTTGATGGTTCCCTAACCCTGCCCATAGTCTGAGAGGAGTCCTTCCATTAAATTCTCCTCGTTTGAAATATCTGAGTAGAATTGTTTCCTGCTAGGACCTTGACAGATAACATAAGCAAGATTATTCTTTGTGTTGTTTTCCCAGTAGTGGGAATGGTTGTAATGATCTGGTTACTTTGTCCAACTCAGATCCATCAGGACCCACAGCTCCTATCAGTCAGCGTGAGAGCCAATGGAGACTGAGACTGGGGGCCAGCCACTGGCTGGCCTTGAGGGGCATGTTCAGTTAATGCTAGGAAAATGGATGACCAGGGCCTTAAAAGGTGTTGCCACCACTCTGACCTTGGTTCAAATTTCATTTCTACTTATGATTTACTTTCACTTGGGTAATTTAAATAACCTCTACAAGAATTTATATCTTCATTTATAATGTATGCTTGACATAAGCTTGTGGTAAGAAAAACAAGATGATGAGAAGAGCTTCTCATACATGTATTACCCTGAATATGTGAAAATGGTCAGAGGTGTTCTTGGGCATCAGCTGTGAGTCTCTGTAAGTCAAGCCTTTCAGCAGCCTTAGCTTTCTGCTGTGAGCTAACAACATTGCAGGCGCTCCTGCCCTGGGAATGGCAACTGTAGGGTAAAACTGGTGGTTCAAAGCCCTTCCTTATCTTATCTGGCCAAGACAAAAACTTCCGGAAACAGAGAATGGTTTGAATTCTAGGTGGTTCCTTGCTGGGTGTGATTCCTGAAGCAAAATGGAAGGCTGTTTAGGGGTGGTGAATATTCATCAATTCTGATATCTCCAAAGCCCTTTTATTGATTGCTTGATGAGACCTCAGGCCTCAGGCCAGTGGTTGAAGAAACAATAAAACTTTAATTTCCATTACAATGCAAATGACCTACAACCCAGCCTTTCCTGAGGTGGGGGCAGGATTGGTACCCAATCCTCTCCTCCGGAGGAGAGGATTGGGTACCAGGTGCCTGGATGATGAGGATACAGAGGTGATAGGCAGCTTCTGTAGGAATTTCTCTAGGAGGAAAATCTTTGAGGAAAGCTAACTTTAGGCTTATTTAGAATAATAATGTGGCTTCTCTGGCAAAGTCTTTACTGTGCAGGAATAGGAATCTAGGTAGTGGTTGTTACACCAGGTTGAACATTGGAATCATCATCTGGGGAGCTATAAAAAATAGTCAAGCCTGATTCCCACCTGGAAAGGTTCTGGCTTAATGTGGAGTGGGGTTTGAGCATCTGGATTTTTCCGAGCTTCCAATTGCAGCCAGAATGGACCACTGGTCAGGATATTATGATGTATGTCTAAATGTGGGAGTGAAAGTCTCAGGTGTGGTATTTAGGGACTCATCAGTTGGGATAGATCAACATGGAGTACTTGCAATGTAACAGGTTTTCTACGTACTTTGTCCTTTAATCCCCACAACAATCTCATGGCATTGCCATTCCCATGGTGAAGATGAAGAAATACACTCAAAGGTTAGCGTCCGCAAGGTCACACTCCTGGTAACTGGCAGAGCTTGGATTAGAAGAAACCTTGTCTTTCTGACTCCATGGCTATGTACTTCCTCCTCTGGATGCCTGTTAAAAATTCCTTTAGAGTTAACTCATTCTTTGTAGGCAGGTCTGATGTCTCAGGGTGTTTATTTTTATTTTTTGGTAAACCAGAAGGCCATTAAAGAATTACTCAAAATTCTCCTGTGACAGGCTCATAATTTTAAAATAATCCACCTTTATTTAAAATAAGCCACCATGTCTTTCTTTTTCTCAGCTGGGATTTTATCCAAGGCATCTTGCCTTTCATTGTGTGCTACACACACTGTAGCAGGGGTGTCCGAGCTTTTGACATCTTTGGGTCACACTGGAAAGAGAAGAGTTGTCTTGGAGTGCACATTAAATACACAAACACTAATGAAAACAAAAAATTTCATAATGTTGTAAGTAAATTTGTGATTTCGTGTTGGGCTGCATTCATAGCCACCCTGGGCCTCATGTGGCCCGTGGGCCACGGGTTGGATAGCCCTGTGTGTAGAGTGCCTGTGTTTGAAAATTTGTCCCTCACAATGAAACATGTTATAAGTTTCTCTCCATTCTGATGTAGCCAGGGAGCCCCAAAGGGACTCAAGAAGGTTTTGGTTCAAGGACCTGTTTCCTTCTCATATGTTTGCATATGTATAAGTATGTGTGCTCCTGGGCACATGTGCCTGTATGCACTGACATTCATCGTGAAGGGAGTGGGAGGGGCAGTGGTACTTGAGATGATGAGCAGCCAGAGAGCAGAAATGAGGCATTTCCCCCCATCCAACCCATACCTCCTATCACAGTACCAAGAATAACTCAGTTCACTGGGATATTCTATAAATAGAAGTCTGGCTAATAGCAATTTTGAGGAAACTGAGAGTTAAAGATTATAAGCTGGAACATATGGGTTAGAATTTTTGCTCTGAAACGGCTATGTTACCATAAACACATCTTACATTGTCCAAGCCTCAGATGTATTTTGTATACAACAGTGATTTTAAAATAAAGTACAATAGTAAAACTAGGCCTCACATAATTATAGACAGATATAGCTAGGATAGTGCCTGGCATACAGTAGGAACTCAATAAATATTAAGCAATCTTAAAAGTCTTGATTATTAGAAATCTTGAAACCTTGTTTTTGTTGCCTAAGAATACAGCAAGGTGGGAGGGGGGTAATAATGTTTGGTGTGATTTGGGGAAATGCTTTCAGGGGAGGAGAAACTGGGATGAGCCTGAAAGAATGAGTGGATTCAGGTAAAGCCTTCTTTTGAACCTTAGCTCCACCCTTCACTAGCCACTTATACATCACTGGCTCATCCTTTAACCTTTCTGTGCCTTGGTTTCTCAAGGTGAAATGGGGTACTGTGAGCTTTAAGCCCATGCACAGGGCTGTTTTGAGGGTCCTGTGAGATGTCGTTTGTATAGTACTTGGTAAAATGTAAAGTGCCATAGAAATGTGAATTGTTATGTGTGCAAGTGGAGATGGGGCAGTGTTCTAAGTATAGGGAAGATCTGAGATGGGGAGGAACTGAGGCAGCACCAAGGACACTCTTTTTACCCAAACCCCTTTAACTCACCGGCCAACACTGCTCCCTGGCCACCCAGTGTTCTTCATTGACGGTTTTGTTCAGGCCCCTGTCTTGTAGTCTCGTCCACCCAGTCCACTTTAAGCACCTAGAGTGCAGTGAGTATCTTATATTATTAAGTAATATTTCTCCTGACCAGGGTCCTGATACAGCTGTTTGCATTTGAAGTTTGTGTTTCTGTCTCCTTCATGGGAGGAAACAAGTCTTTTGTTAGGGGCTTATTCAACACCAGGCAGGACTGAATGCTTGGAAACTGCCACGGGAACAACTCATGCCTTTGTTGGGTCTTGTCTGTAATCTCTGAGGTTTTCAGAACAGGCAAGCCAGTGGGGGAGGATCAGGAAGAGGAAGCCCTGGGTGATCTGCTGATCCTTGGTTACTCCACTGTCTTCTCCTGCTTGGTGGGGATTTTCAAGCTGAGCCAATGGTCTCTGTGTTGGCACTCCTGCCTTTAGGCCACTCCTTGATTTGAATTGGTTTCTGGATTGGTAGCCTCCCTCCTCCCTGCCCAGTTCCCTCCACTTACCAGCCCTCAACACAGTCTCTGGTACTCAACAATGAAGGAGTGAGTGAATGAATGAATGAATGAATGCCCTTCTAGCTGGGGGCTCTCAGAGTACCGGGCTCCTATGAGTCATTGCCCTTTTGTGTAGGGCTCTTCTTTACCAGCATACAGATTCTCAGCAGAAGCTCAGCCCCCCAACAGGAGCTCCCTTAGTTGGAACTACTTATCACCTGCCCCTGTCTGCTCAGGTTAACAGCCTATATCACCCACTACCACAGTCAGTCACTGTGGCCAGCCTGTCAAGCCCTGCCAGGTTGAGGACCATGGTCTGACTGAGAGATGTCAAACTGATTAACCAGTGGGCCCTTGATAGGACTGCAAGGGCGCTTTCATTTAAAATGACAACTTGGGACCAAAATTGGAAGTGAAGTAAAACCTGACAAACAAACTGGGATTTTGAGCAGTGTGGGTGAGAAATCTCAGCTCCAAGTAAAACTCTGTCTCTGACCTAAATTAGCTGGTATGACCTTGAGCAAATTGCTGATCATCTGTTGATCTCAGTTTCCATTCTTCAAATTGAAGGGAATGAAGTATATGATTCCTAAGGTATCTCCTGGTATTTATTGTCTATAATGCTCTGCTGCTGTACCTCTCAGATAGATGTTGCCTTGCTGGCTGCAACCACCAGCTGCTCTATCTGGGCCCAGAAGCTGGGAACAATGCCTGCAGCACTAGTGTGGGAAGCCATTCCTAGCTTAAGTCGGCCTCTGTCAACTGATGGAAGCTGTGGGTACCTGTATTTGCTGTGCTGTTCTCACATCTCAGCAATAGCCCTCTTCTTCAAGGGCTAAATGCTCTTGAATGGGGATCATTTCAGGGACAGGGACTGAGCTGAGTTGGAAGGGTGACTGGTTTGCAGAACAGAGCTGGCTTGGAGGAGAGCCGGGGCTTCCCTTACCTGTATAGGACCACTGGTCCTTCATCTTTCCTACAGCACAGGTGGGTTAGTGAAGACCAGAATCCAGCCCACATGTGCCTTTTTTCTCCCCAGATACTTTGGCAAAGACTGGGCTATAACCTGAGCATACTTTTGAATTGAGGTAGCATTTGGCAACAAATCTTTTATAAATGATGGCATTGACATTATATCTCCGTTAGAGTAATTTACTCCCCACAGTAATTTTGACTTAGTTCATTCTACACAGAGGGTTATTTTAATCATTCTTTTGGTTGTTATTGATGAGGGCTCTTTGAAAAAGATTAGAAGGTTAGTTTAAAATTATCTCCAGAGAACTTAAAACAATAACAAGGACAGGAATATAGATTAAAAAAATCAAGGGCTGTCATAGATGTATTAAAAGACTATTATTTGATGAATTGGGGACAGACTGGTACACTAATGCCAAGACTTGGACACACCCTCTCTTGCTTGACTTGTCCCTGAGGTTGACCCTCACTCTCCCGCGGCTCCTGCCCGCTGGTGGTGCTCATGCGTTTGTGCCTCCGTCCATGCTCTTCCCTTTCTCTGCCGGGCGTGGCCCATCCAGAGTGCTCCAGTCCAAAGAGTCCTTTTGATCCCCACCTTTCCCTGGAAGCTCTGTGTTTAGAACCTGTGTCTCTACCTTCACCTGACAGGCTGGTATTATCTGTGAAAATATCAACTATTTTAGGAGGGATATCTGTTGGCTTCCCAAGATACTAATAGTTATTTTGAAAAAGAAAGAGGAATGGTTTATGAAAAACTTTCTTTGGGGAATGTAGAGTCAAAGGTGAAAGGGTGTGTGTGTGTGTGTTTTGTGGGACTTCTCAGAGCCTTTAGTATACCACTGAACTTTTTGAATTTCCCAGTAGGGAGACAGCATGCAGCTTTTTTCGAAGTCCCTTGATTTACCTCTAGTAAAGGGGATGTTTAATGTAAGCATACATGGGAGAATAAGAAAGATACGAATCTCTCCAAAATTAGGGCAGTCACACTGCTGCACCTTGTGCGGATTAAAATGGTTCAAGAACTAGAAGGCTCCAGTGAGATTCCAAGTTGCTCACATCCAGGCCCCATGGACTTTGGTGTCTCCTCATAAGCAGGACCTGCATCCTTGCTGGAGTATACTCCTGTGCTACTGCAATGACCAATCCTCTACGTATTTCCAATTCAAATTCATGAAAAGTTTATCTATTTGAACCAGCTAATAACTACAGTCCCTGGTTGGGCAGTCTTTTGCCATATTATGCCAAGGCCACTAAAAAGAATGTGAATGTGCTGCCCCTTGATCTCTGATGTAATCAGCAGTTGCCTCTGTGCAAAGTCAGCCTTAACACCCCTTCTCTGGAGCAGGCAGCTTTGGCTGGAGGGGAACTTGGGATGGTCCATGTCGTGAGTGATGTAATGTGTTGCTACCCCTTTTCAAAAACTGCTAAATATTAGGGGACAAATAGGAATGGTTTACATACTTTAGATGTATGATCCTGCCTCTAGTCATGTGTACGCAAGGCTTTTGGGCCCTGTCCTGTGATCCTTCCCTATAATGTCCACTCCAGCTCCTTTCTCCAAGATAGATCACAACCACCTTACCCTTTGTCCGAAGTTCCCTGAGGGTCCAGGCTTCTAGTTTAAGAGCCAGCCCATCACATCTCCAACTAATTAAAGCCAAGAGGGACTTGGCCTGTAGGTGAGCTCCCTCCTCTTTCATACAGGGAGGGTCTTCCTTTGTAGGATCTGACCAGATAATGGCCATAGCATCCATATAATGACTACCACACACATAGGAGAGATCATGTCTCTCCCACGATCTCTCAAGCAGATGACAAAGGATGATACAGAGGAATCTAGAAGTGGAGTCCAGTCAGAAGAGAGCCTGGCAGGGCTTAGGCAGATGGTCAGAGCTTCCCTGTGGAAAAGCTGAGGTTGAAGGGGGACTTAGACTGCTGGGTCCATAGATAGGCCACCCCTAACAGTACAGGTTGGGATGTTTGCAGCCTGATGCTTATGTAGGTGTGCAGGGGCTAAAAATTGTTATCCCCACATTAGAGGTTAGGTGCGGGGGAGCCAGACCATGCCTGGGCCCCACTTGATAGTGACAAAGGGATTTCTATAGAATCAGCAAGTCTGGCTTTTGTGGGTACAGGCCTTGGCAGGGATGACCTTCAACCTGAAGGGGGAAGAAGTTGTTAGAGGCAGCTGGGGAAGGTGTGCAGGGTAACTACTGGGACCTTCCTCTTGGTCTTGCTCTCAGCTTTGCATCTTCCTGTCTCTCACCCTGGTTCTAGCTTTCTCTTTCTTTTCCTAGCTCTTTCTTAGATGCCTAAGAATGCCCTGGGTGTCTGTTAAAGTTGCACTTTCATGGGACTCATCCCCAGTGATTCTTATTTGGTATTTCTGGGATGGGGCTCAATAACCTGAAGTTTTAATAACTACTCTAGCTGATTCTGAAACAGGTCTATGGACCCCATTTGATCATTATGTAAAATCTAGAATTGGATTTTATTTATTTTATCTGAAGTGGTATTAAAACAATTTGTTCTGAAGAATGTCCATGTACCACTGATAACTGTTGGCTAAACTTGAACTTGCTCTTGACTTTCTGACTGCATCATGAGCATTAGCCAGGAGATGTAAGAAACAGCTATAATTTAATCCCCAGATGCACACATGTGTAGGGATATAGTTCACAGCTCTGTGTCTATCTGTGTGCACACACACAGAGTTCATTTGTCTTGGCTCTAAGTATCAGGATTGCCATTCAGGAATTAAAACCCATTTCTATACATTGTTACCAGTTTCTGCTGTTCCTGACTGTGGACTGAATGGACAACTGGAAAAGCTGACATTCTTCTGTGTCTTTATTGCTGCAATGTTTTTTCCCCCAAACCCTATAAGCCTTTGCAGTGTTTTTAATCTAACAAGGATGTGAATAGCAAATTTCCAAGATATTAAGCTCATGTCTCCACAGAGCCCCAGAGTTTAACCATTTATTCTCTCGTGAGTGGAGCAGAAGAAATGTTGAAGGAGGCTCAGCTGAGCTCTCTCCAAGTACATGATAGGCAGCATTATTTCCATCCACTTGCTGAGCGTGGTTCTGGAAGGTCAGGGCTCTTCTGGTGAAAGGGATGTTACTGCTGCTGGATGATTATGCTTGTCCTAGGTTAGCCTCAGACTTCTGTTTTATATTACTAAGATTTTTAAAGTCTCTCTGTCATTAGATAATTTGTTATGTGGTTGGAGAAGGCCACCACCACATTCTTATTCAGTTGGGAGTCCATGTCTGGGTCTTGTTTTGATCTGTCACTAGCCAGCTGAGTGACTGAACAACACATTGAATCTCTTAGTCACTGGTTTTCTCATCTTTGATCTGGGATGGTACTTGTCTTATCTTCAAAGTCTTTGGAAAGGATCCAGTAAAACTGAGTGGGGGACTTCTGGGGGGAACATACACATGATCTAAATTCAAACAGTACTATTATTTTAGGCATGGTTTTTACACAAAGCCATGGTAGAAAATGCATCACAGTCTCTATACTAATGCCCAATTTTCAGAGACCTAGTTCACAATCAACACTGTTTTTTAAATAAAGTTTTAAACGTGAAACCAGCAGCATCTAGAATCTCTTCTCTTTTTCTTGACAATGATTTATTTCTTATTTTTCAAAATTATGTGATGACCAGGAATCTCTCTGGGGAATTCAGTGTATGCATGACCCCATTTATCTGTACTGTAGGTGGTCAATCAAATCTAAAGCACAGTGCGGAATCAGCTCTAGCAAGAACAGTGGTGCCAAAGGTGACAGCAGAAGTTAGCAACTTGCTGTGGAGCTGCCAGAGTCGTCATTGGTCATTTGAGGTGTCCGGTGCCAGAGGATATTTACAGCAGAGACCATAAAGCCATGAATCAGCTGGGAGGGAGTGGCTCTGCACACACCCCTTAGACGGATTTTAAAAAGTCTGCAATTGAGCATATACTAGGCATCAGTCAGTCTGCTGGGTGCTAGGACATCTGTCCTATCGCTAGGAAATGCCTGTCTCAGCATGGATGATTTAACGTATTTGTTACACTCTGCATTGTTGAATTATATAATATTAGGATTATCTAGGGCAGAACACTTACGATGCTCCTGACAGATTAGAAACTGGTAGAGACAAATATTTTAATGCAGAATATACCACCAACATACCAAGCAAGTCACCATTTTTCTGTCTAAAATCAAGACTCACATTGGTGACTCAACCAATGTCAAGAATTGTTAGCCAAAATAGAAATAGACTCATAGAGAACAGATTGACAGCTGTCGGGGGGGGGGGGGGGGGGTTGGGTGAAAAAGGCGAAGGGGTTAAGCAAAACAAACACCCTGGAACAAAAAAACTGATAAACACAGACAACAGAATGGTGACTACCAGAGGGAAAGAGGGGGAGGGGAGGTAGAAGGAGGTGAAGGGGTGATGAATGATGATGGAAGGAGGCTTGGGGTGGTAAATACCCCCCAAATATACAAATGCTGTATAGAATTGTACACCTGAAACCTACATAATTTTATTAACCAATGTCACCTCAATAAGTTCAATAAAAAATTTTAAAAAGAAGACAAAAAGAAGTGTTAGCACACTGAAAGTTTAATTGCCTAGGAAATTGCCTAGGAAAGTTTAAAATGTGAGAAAAAGGTAAGGTATTATTTTGATATTTCTAAGAGTTATAGGCGTCTCCTTTTAAAAAAGATTTGTTTACTGAGATATAACACACATTCCATAAAGGGCACTCACCAGTAGTTGAACATGAGTTCATTAATTTTTAAAATTTTAGTTAAAATTTAAAATTCTTTCAAATGCCTCTGTGCCTTACGTGCTTGAACAGGAAGGTGTTCAAGCACGTGGAGCAGGAACTGGCACCGTGCACACACCTCTCAAATCGGGAGTGTGTGTGTGTGTGTGTGTGTGTGTTTTAATGTATTCACATACGTGAGCATATGGATATGAGAAGGCCAGAATCGAGGACTTATACAGGAGTGTGCGGGTATGTGTGCGTGCGTGCATGTGATAAGGTTCTTCTGGCTGTAGGAACACAGCCCTAATAAAGAAGGTAAAGGATAAGTTTACAGATGTCCGGACCTCACCTGGAAAGGAGAGGGCCCAGGCTCTGGGGATCAGACTCCTCACCGTCGTGGTCTGCATGGCTGCTTCTCCCTCTTGGCGACGTTTTTGCTTCCCCCTGTATAACTGCTCTATCTTGTTCTTGTCACTAGGGCCTCTATTTTTTACTCACAGTGTCTTCTTTCTCGTAACTGTGCGGCCTGCACATGGCTTCAGCATGCCTGGGCTTCCCCTCTACATTTAGGCATCTTTTCAGTTTTGGCTTCTACTGATGATGGGGCAATCTTTTCCATGTTTCTTAGTTCAAATTTCAGAGACAGAAAATGAGTTGTACAGGCTGCTGACAGCCTGCTGTTGGGTGGTCTTTGGTTCAGCAGGTCACATAAAGTACGGTCAGGGAGCGGGTAGGGAAGGCACTCAGGAGACAAAACCCAGGTACCTGTCTTTCCTTTGAGCAGAGACTGTGGGTTGGGCAGTGTTGCCTAGGATGCCTGGGGACTGACAGCTGTAGCTAGTGAAGTGGAGACTGGAGAAGTGGGCATGTTGGTGGATCCAGTGGGTACTGGGACTCTGACAAGGAAAGGGAAGGATGGAAAAAGAGAGAGCACACCCTTGAAGGGGATTAAACTTCTCCCACCCATTTGGTAGAAATAGGACCAGTTCAATGAGGAAAGCTGTGAACTGAGATAAGCAGCTAAACAGGTCACTGTGGGGTTATGGCTCAGAGATACCAGAAGGTGCTGGCTTTAGCCAAGGAAAGTCCGTGTTGTGAGAGCTGAGTTAGCCCTGGCAGACGTTGCTTCTAAGAGAAAGCCCCGACTCATAAGGCTGCAGGCTTCTGCCTGTTTCAGGAATGGCTTTTCCAGATTGATGTATCCCAGGAATTCCCATATGTCTTTGCAGCATAATCCTCAGTGTTGGAATGTGTGCAATGTTGTTGTTCTCCACTAATTGCCTTAGTGTGCTTTTGTGGGATTGAAGCTTGTCTAGTATTTTAGATGTACCTCGAGCGGGAGTCGGGGTGGGGGGGAGGAAAACAGAGTAAGCTGGAGAGAGGGCAGTCTCCCTGGCATCATTCTAAGACCCTGAATGCCTGGAAGAATTCACAGAGTTAACATGGAGGGAGGTGCTCTCTGGTTGTTTTACGAAGGACGTAATTTAGATTTGACATTGAGAATATGCATAAAACCAGAGGGCACTAACTAGAGGCTGTAGCGAGCAAGAGATACCTTGAATGTTCAGCCTCAGAGAGAGAGGTACCTCATGAACGTTTGGTCCCCGAAATCCCATTTGTGTCAGGAAAAGGGAGCCCCTCCTGTTCCATTATAGAGCTCTGAGGGCCAGGGGGTTGTGCTGAGCAATGCAGTAGTACCAGCTTACAAACACTCCAGCTTCTTATTTCTAGCTATGGGGCTCAGGGGCCTGCTTCTATCTCAGCTTCCCTTAAACCTGTCCATGTTGTTCCTCAGAAGAAATACAGATTAACACCTTGGTTTCCAAATCTGTCTGTGTGAGAAGCAGGTCTGGATATCGCATGACCTCCATGGCAACATGTGTCAGGAGGACGGCCCACCTCAAAGTCCTTCAATAGCCTGGAGCCCTGGAAGACTCTCTTTCCAGGAGCATCAAGCGTGTGAGGCAGGGATGAAAGGCATGGTTAATAACATGTTACCTATTGCCAGAGGCATTTACTACCTGTGTATGTGAGTGCTTTTAAATAGATAAAGCCATGTGGGGGTGCTGTAGTTATGAGAGATAACTGTTCTTTTACTGTGTCTGTTTGTCAAAGTCCCCAGTGGGGCCAAGTGCTCACAAGTAATTAGACAACCATGTAAAGGATAGCTCTGGCAGGCTGCTAGACATGGATGTCAAGAGTCAGTCTGTCATTTTGGAGCCACTGGCCAAGCCTCTGTTTTTCTCTGGAAACCCCAGAGAGGTCAGCGGGAAAGCCTTCGCAGGCTGGCTCTCTGGCTGGACCTTAGCTAAGGGAGAATAACCTTGCTCAGACCCTGGGTTTGGAGGATGGAAGCAGAAGCTCCTGGGTAGTGTCAGGGTCCGATGCTGGGGGCAATGCACATCAATTCCTGAGGGGAACTTTGGAGGTTTGTGAAGCATAGCACTGGTAGAAATAGGGCCTCATTAGATATTCTCCTTCTTTTTCACCACAGGTGGCAAACACAAGGCCCACAGACCGAATCTGGCCCTCCACCTTGTTTTATCTGGCCCAGCACCTTGTTTCTACCTGGTGGCAGTGCTGAGCTCTCGCTTCACTGTTAAGGAGTAGTTACATTTATACAGTCCTAAAATTTATACATTCAGCTCTTTGAAGGCAACCATGAGGCTGATGTGGCCCCTGGAGAAAATGAGTTTGATACCCTGCAGTTTACACTCAAGTCTTATTTGGCTCCCATGAGGCATGCAGAAGATGTAAAAAGTCTCTTAGGTAACTGATAGTTTGACGCCTGGAGGGTTTGACAGGCATTCACCTTGGGGTAGGTTAGGGATCCTTAAGCAGGTGCTGTAGGGTGGACATTTCAGGTTTGAGAATAAATCAGGGGAGGAGTGGCCAGGGCTAAGAGGATTGGCAGAGTCTGGGAAAAGCCAAGGTGAGGGCTGAGATGAGGGGAGGAATCAGAACCTTCCCTAGAGCTAACCCTTGTGCAAAGGGAATGATGACAAGTTATCTCTGAGGACAGTGCACATGGACCACTCAGTTATCAACTGTGATGAGTGCTGTGAAGGACATGGATCAAGCTTCATAGTGGTCCATGGGTCATGGTTGTCCATGGATCATGGTGATAGAGGATTGCAAAGTGTGGTGGGCTGCCTCGGTGGCATTTAAGTTGGAGGAAGGAGGAGAAAGAGACAATCACAGGGGAAGAAGGGTTCTAGTCAGAAGGAAGAGAGTGTGAAAACTCTGAGAGTAGAGAGGGCAGGTTGGGTTTCGGGAATTGAAAGGGTGTCAGAGCACTGGACTGTGAAGCAGGAGGAGGACGGTGGCATGAGGCAAGTTCGAGAAGGTGGCCGGAGGCAGAGCATTCAGGTCTTATGACCCTGGAACTGAGTTTGGATTTTTGTCCTCAGTGCAAGGGGAAGTCATCAAAGGGGTTTGGACAAAGGGGTGAAACCATCTGAAAAGATCATTATTAAAATTATTTTGAAAGATTATTGTGGCTATTCTGGGGAGCCCAAATTGAGGGGTGGGAAGGGTTCGAATAGCAGGCTGGGGACAAGATTCTGCAACCTGCAGAGGGAAGCTCAGCATATTCAATTCCTTTTGCTTCTGGTTCTTTTGCCCTGAGCATCCTTTCTGACCTGGGGTTTCATATGGGACTGAGATGTTCTAATCCTCGTGGGAGTTTTGTTCCATGCAATACATGCTTATTAAACATCCTTGAGCAAGGCACACAGGGGATTCAAGAGACAAGACCTGATCTCTGCCCCCAAAGAGTTTTAAAATTACCTAAAGAGGAAAGATACTTGCTTATTAATCAAGGAGACAACCATCCTCTACCATCTATGTGCTAGACTGAGGGGAAGACAAAGATATGGTCTTTGCCCTAGAGGTGGTCATATTCTGGGGAGACAGAAATTTAAAGAAAGCTTGTACTATGTTACATAATTGGGATACTTGCTGCGTTAAGGAAGGAAGGAAGGAAGGTGTGTATCATGAAAGCTTCTCAGAGAAAGTGAAGTTTGTGTTATATCTTGATTGACCAAGACAAGGGATGAGGTGAGGGTGAGAAAGGGCATTTTGGGCTTAGTTAGTCCTGTTCAAAAGTAGGCTGCTAGATGCTATACTCAACATGAGTCAACAGTGTGAGGTGGCTAAGAAAGGGAGTGTCATTGAGGTTGCATTAATGAAAGCATAGTTCCTAGAATAAAGGAGGAGATGATTGTGTGATGCTGATCTGACTACAGAGTTGTTATATATAGATGAGGGTCACTCACTTGAAGAGGGATAGATGTGTAGAATTGGATGGATATGTCAGTCTGGGACCTCGGAGAAGCAAATACCAACATGGGATTCAACATTAAATGATTTTATTAAGGGAAATGCCTTGAGAGAATACTAGCAAGAAAGCCAGGGAAGGCTGGGAGAGCCATCAGACTGTAAATATGTTTTAACTTAGTTGTAGAACAGAGGGGCAAAAAGTTGGGTGAAAACATTCTTGACTGTCCTGCGGGTCTAGAAAGGGCTGGCAAGGCCTTCAGGGAGTCCTCCAGCCAAAGATAGCTGTCTGAGCATCCCGTGTTTTCCAGGATTTAAATCCCTGATGCACTCAGCTATTGGGTGGGAGCAGCCTACAGGGTGTGTGGCCTTAGTGCAAACACCATGTGGATTTCTGAGGCAGTAGCTGGGGCCCTTGGCTGATTGGACTCCAATAGTGGGGGATGGGAGATGTGCATGGCTGCCTGTAGAGGATGCCTTGAGCAGTGAGAAAATTCAACACTGTATGTACATGGGAAAGGTGGCGCGGTATACTTAGCCTGAAGTCTCAGAGGTGACCTTTGTTATTCATTATTTTTAATTACCTATTTGACATTTATTTATTCATATGGTTATATGCTGGGGATACCAATATGAATGAAACAGACCCTGCTCTCAAGAATCTAGTGGGGACTATAGCCCAATATGCCCCATGATGACGGTATGAACCCGGGATGCGGAGAGCACAGCTTGGTGGTGGATCTGGTGATGACAGGGTCAGTGGATTCCTGGAAGACCTTGATTTGGGTTTTAAAGTCAAATTGCAAGTCTTTTGGTGGAGATAGGGAAAGGACTCCACTAACATTCGAAGAAGTGTGGTATATGGTATGACACCTAATTTTCATGTGAATAACATAATTGGATTGATTTGGCCCCAATGTGTCTGAACTATGGGAAGACAGATTTGTGATCAATATAAGCGAGAACTTTCTGATGGATGGAGCTTTGCAAATGTAGGGTAGTGTTGCTCTGATGCATTTCCGGCACTGCTCAGATCTAGTTGGGGAAGCTGCCTGCAGAGGCAGAGTCAAGTCTGGGAAGGGTGTTTGTGATTTTCAGGTGACTGTTAAGGTCCTTCCCATACTCAAGATTCTGTGATTCAGAGAAGCCCTTTCTGCCCTACAATACCTGGTGGGAGGCCACCTGGGGGATCCTCTGTGCCCCTGAGCCTCGGGTTGCACACTGGCTTGCAGTTTCTTATTGGCCAGGGATGGGGATGGGGGCGCCTACTTCTTGAAAGGACCAATTTCCATGCCCAACCCTGATACACAACAAATACTGGGAGTCCCAGGCTGATCGGATGAGCTGTTTCCATTAGCACTGTTCTGATTGGCCTCACCAAAGAAGGGAGCCAGACATGAATAAGCGTGATGCAATGTAGTGCAGCAAAGGCCTCCCAAGTACTCTGTCCTTCCTGGACAAGTCCTCCCTGGAGGCTTGGTAAGTATCTGAGAGGAAACAGACTGCTAATTAGCAAAGAAGTTAGATTACATGTATTCCTGACAATATCCATATTCAATAGAATTGAATACTAGTTGTTTAAATTGACAGCAGAACCCACCATCAAAAAGATGTTCCACATGTACAGTTTTTCTCCCAGGTATATCTTGTTATTTCTTGCTCCTCCATTTGTTTGCTGTAATTCATGTTTCCTCCCAGACTAGGCTTCTCAGCTTCCAGCTCTCCCTGTACTTCAATGGTCAGTCTTTCCTGGTTAGATTCACAGCACTGCTACATTTGACCTCTTGCAGGAAACAACTAAAAGGCTTTCATACTGGGTTCCACAGAGCACCAGGGTTTAGCTGAGACAGGAGTTATTGGCGGTCTGCAGTGAGGGAGGCTGAAGGACAGGCTGTTGACCTCTTTGTAACAGGCTGGGTTTCCCAGGAAGCCAACCAGAGGCAGAGTTTTAAAGTGGAGGATGTTTATTACAGAGCACCGTTGGGATCAATACCCATGTGAGGATATGAAAACCGGGAGTGGGTGGAGGGAGAAGTCGGGCTGTGCCGCAGCCCAGCAAGAGTGCCAGCTGGCTGCACAGGAGTCTGGAGGTCGAATGACGCTTTGTAGTTGTCCTGAGTTGGTCCAAGATGGCTGGTTCATCACTGAATGTGGGTTGTCGAGGGGAGAGAGTATGATCTTGGTTGAAGGGGCTTTCTGTGGCTGAGGCAGTCCTGAGGGGCTGTCTGTGGTCCTCAGTCTCAGGAGCTGTGAACACAAGTCCTTCCTTGAAGGGAGGTCTGGGTAGCACATGGCAGTGCCCACCCCAGTCTCCCCCCTGCTTCCCTACCCAGCTTGACTCAGAGAAGCAGCTCTTCTTTGATCTGTTTGATATTGGGTTGGCTAAAACCTTTGTTATTTTCTGTAAGATGGCTTGAGTAGCACTTAGTTGTCTTTAACTTCATTTGAAACAATTTTGTTAGATTGTATTGTGACAGCTGTCATATCAGCATGCATTAAAAAAAACCTTATCAAAATGGGTGAATTTTTGTGCAGCCATTTCAATATTGAAGATGGAAGAAAATAAGCAACATTTCCAGCATATTATGCTTTATTATTCAAGAAAGGTAAAAATGCAACTGAAACACAAAGAAATGATTTGTGCTGTGTATGGAGAAAGTGTTGTGACTGATCAAATCTTTTTGAGAAGTTTTGTGCTGCAGATTTCTTGCTGGATGGTGCTCCACCATCAGGTAGACCAGTTGAAGTTGATAGTGATCAAATCGAGACATTAATTGAGAACAATCAATGCTCTACTGTGGGGGAGACAGATGGCATACTCAAAGTATCCAAATCAGTAAAGTTACAGGTGAGAATGAAAAAATATGTCTTTTATTTTAAGAAAAAAATGAAACAGACTTTTTTGCCAACCCAGTAGGGGGTTTGTACAAGAATCCCCCAACTTTAGATTTGGAGTAGATCTCAGTGTTTCCTTCCATTGCTTAAAGTCTCTGTTTCTCACACCCTGTGACTGAGGCTGCACTGGGGGCAGGTCTGCGGAGGGTCACACTGTGGGACAGTAGTTAGAGGTTGGGAGGCTGGAGCTGGGACAGGTGTGAGGTACAGTTTTGCATTCATTTATTCCTTGTTATTTATTTTTAAAATTTTCATTGAATTTATTGAGATGACATTGGTTAATAAAATTATATAGGCTTCAGGTGTACAATTCTATAATCCATCATCTGCATATTGTATTGTATGTTCAGCACCCCACTGTTTGCCTTTAAAGGCTATTTTTTGCTAAGTATAAGGATTTTCTTCACACAAAATTCTTTGTGTGTGTGTTTTTTTTTTTTGTGGGTTGCTTATTGGCTTAATTAGTGTAATTAAACACAATTACAAAATTAGTGCAGATCTGTGTAATCAGGTAGTAACAATACATAGGTAAGTAACTACATCCTGTAATTAGAGACTTGGAAATGCAGCGCCCCTTCTGAGTCTTCGTTCTACTTTGTCCTAAAGTCGTCCCAGATCCGCACACAGATCATTTGGGACTTTCACTTCACTCCGCAGTTGAATGGGTGCTTTTTATTCCTGAAAATTATTAACAACACTTTTTTCCCCTGTTAGCTAATAGTAACTTTGTATTTTATTTTCAAACCAAACATCTTTTTTTGGCAGGGGGTGACAATTAAAATAAATTTTCTTCATACTTTCAAAAAATATACAGTAGCTTTTGACTCAAAAAAAAAAAAAAAAAAAAAAACAATTGGGAGCTTGAAAAAATGAAGGGAAAAGTACTTCCAGTCTTATTTCAGATCATGTAAAATGGAAGGTGACAGGCTTGAAGGCAGTGACTGAATTCTGGGGAAGGAAGTCCAGATTGGCACTGTATGAATAACCCTGGAGTTATATCATCAGGTATTCTCCAGTTATTTTTAGTTCATTTTATTTGCAACCAGATATTTGGATTTATAATACTTTTATCCTTGGCAAATTCATTATAGGTGTTCCAAGGTGAGGGAAGTATTTCAGATTTGTGAGATCCCCAGTTTTAACAAATAGATTTGCAAGAATACTGTTCTAGAGAGCACCCAGAAAGGTTCAAAGGGAGTCTCTTGCTCCTTTTCCCTTCTGAAGGATGGATGTTTCATTGCCGTGTGAATTGGCTAAGACCTGGGTGTAGCTGCCATGCTGATGGAGTTGAAACCCCTGAGTAGTGACTTACATTTGAGATGCATTGAAGCCAAATGATATGACCTTTGGGGATGAGGAACACACAATAAAATATACAGATGGCATATTATAGAATTGTATACCTGAAAGCTATATAATTTTATTAACCAATGTCACCCCAATGAATTCAATTAAAAATAATGAAAACAAATGGTATGGCTTCAAATGCTCCCTTTCCTTAGAACTTGAGGGCAGGCCCAGAGAAGTAGCTGAAATGTCCAAGGCTGGGAGCTAGCATGCTGAATTTTGGTGCCCCTTCTGTCATTGACCAGCACTGTGAGTTTTCCAGTTTTCATCTGGGATTTGTACCTAAAAAGTGTTCTTTTTAGTTTATGTAGTATAGGGTCAAGTGGACAAAGGATATGTAAAAAGGCAAAGAAAATTACAAAGCAGATCTTTGTGTTAGATTTTATTTTCTATCATTTTGGGGGAGATGTTTTTGTTTTCATTTTCTTTATCTAAGTCATTACTCACTTCTCTTACCAATACAGGTATATCTTTGTAAAGCTGGCAGGGGGTCCTTGATAAAATGCCCTCATATTGCAGGTGAAACTGAGGCCCCGAGAGGTTAGGTAGTTTGTTTAAGTTTTGAAGTTAGCTAGTAACAGGGTTATTTTTAGAGTGCAATTCTTTTGACTTCCAGGGACGTACCATTTCCTATCACACTGGTGTTGTCCTTGAGGACTGGATGGAGTTGGGGACTCCATCTCTGTCACTGATATTTCTCTAGGAGGACTGCAGACTTTTTCTCACATTGACATTTCCCCCAGAGGAGATCTAGATGTTGATGCTTCTCAGCAGCTCCTTTTCCTGAAAGACAGGGGGAGGTAAGCATTGCACTGGGTGACCTAAGACAAAGCTTTCTTGGGTGAATTATGAAAATTGGGGATGAAGATGAAAAGCATGGTGTGAACTGGCTCTGCCTTTGAGGGCCTGGTAGTCTGGGGACTTGAAATGGTGAGGGACACCTTGGTTTTCAAGGGTTTTTTTTTTAATCTTATAAAAGAAAGTGGCTTTGTGCCTTTGGTTGAAGCCGACTGGGACGTAGGTCCAGAACTGTGGTCTGTTAGTTCTCTGGCTATGTTCTTACAGCATAAGTTGGAATATGCTTTCCCATGTCTCCAGTTTTTAGTGGTTGCACTTGTTAACTCTTAACTAAGATGGTTCGGTTTGTCGATCTGCTTCAGGAACTTTTTCACAACTGGAAGAAAGAGTGTTTTTCCATTAGGATTTGATAACGATAATAAAAAGAATTCATTTTGGGTGACTGAATCCAGTCTGTGGAATGTGCATACAATTTGCAGAGGAGTTAACTCAAATGTAATTTATAGGCTGAACTACAATCATGATGTGGTGTAATTATTTTTTTACCTTATCTCTCCTTTCTAAGAAATTGAAAAATTCTAAACATTTCTAGTTTTCATTCAGCTTCTTTTCTTTCAACACTTTGGCTTTTAATTTCTTGTCAACAGTCACTGCAGTTCCCATCCCATGAAGTCTGCATGCCGTAGAATTTTTTTATTGAATGCTACAAGGAGACTCTTCATTGTCTTCACCTGCAGTTATTGAAGTTCAGACTGCATTTCTAAATGTACTGTATCCCTGAAACTCTATGGCTAACTTAATTCCCAAAACTTCTAATTCACCAAATGGCCAGGAAGTTTAGTCACTGCCTGTAGAGGAGCATCAGAGTATATTCTTTGCCTGGTTTTGAGGAATAGTGACATATTTTGTCTGCCCTGGGTTAACAGCGTCTTGTTTTCTACTTAATTATTTTAAGCCCACTATATTGTTAAATCAGAAGGTGAGAATTTTTAAAAAAGATTTTCTTTATTTTTATTTTTAGGAAGGGGAAGGGAGGGAGAAAGAGAGAGAAACATCAATGGGTGGTTGCCTCTTGAGCGGCTTGTATTGGGTACCTGGCCCACAACCCAAGCATGTGCCCCTAGCCCAGGAATCAAACTGGTGACCCTTTGATTCGCAGGCTGGCAATCAATCCACTGAGCCACACCAGCCAGGGCAGTTCTGAGATTTTATTCTACAGGCAAGCTAACAAGTTATCATGCCATAGTGTTGTGTGTGTGTTGGGTATACTGTGTATACACAGATGAGCACTGGGTTAGAGACAAAGATGCTTCAGTATGCATGGCAAACACTGCAACTTCTTAGCACTAGTTTTCCAAGGCCCAGTCTCCACATGGTGAAACGGTGAGGGCCAGATGGCAACTACACATGTGGTAGGGAGCCTTACAGGAGGGGAAGCCCCAATAAGGAAGCTCTGATCTTACACAAGGCCTTTGGCAACCTGCCCATCCCCCACTTCTGAGAGAGAGAGAGACCTTCCTTTTTCTCTGGAAAGTAAACCAATCCTCTCTAAATTGGGAAGGAGAGGTCTTCATCTTTACTACCCTGAAATGTCTCAGGAGGGGTCTTTAAGCTTCACTTTGTTGGTAAGAAACAATGTCTCCTTCTGACTTGGAGGAATACACTACCTCTAGTTTCCAAGGTTGTTTGCTATTCAAACATCCTTGAAGAAATTGTTTGAGATGTGCATAAACACCAGATTCCTGGTAAATTATCTTTCAACATATATGTAGGCAACATCTTTACCATAAACAAATAAATCAAAAACCAGAAGCATATACACATTTGAGAACCCCCATGAATTATACGATAAAATTTAAACTCCTCCTCTTGGCATGCAAGGTGCTTTTTTTAGCTGACCCCTTTCTACAGTCCTCTATCTCTATAACTGGTTTTCTCTCATTGCTGGCTTTTCCTTTCTGCGTGGTCTCTCTTTTTAGCCTCTCTCCATGCTTTCCCCTGCATTTGGAGCGCCCTCCCTCATCCCCTTTCTATCTTTATGAATTCCTTCTCCCATTTCAAGATCTAGTTCATCAAGGGCACATCACCAATCAGGTACCCATTCTTTTCAGTTGTAGGACAAGTACATCTTTCTGTCTAAGCTAATACTAAAACCCAACATCCATTTTATGTAAAAGAAATAGTGTGACCTGATTTCCTTGCAAGGGGACTATCACCCCCCTGAAGCCCAGGGCTCACCTATTTTTAAGTTCAGGTTGCAGTTGGAAACCGAGTGGATTGAAATGATCTGTGGCCTGGTAAACCTGGTATCTCAGTCCCTCAAAGTCCCTGCAGATTAAATCAGGTTGCTGGGAAAGCCAAGCTTGTGCACTTTATTGTGATCCCCTAAATTCAGCATTAAAACATGCTCCCAACTTCTTCAATTCTGTCCCACTTCCAGCTCCAATGAACTTCTAGAGAGGGGCTTCTCAAAGTTTAACATGCACGAGCAATACCCGAGGAACCTGAGTCAGCAGGTCTGGGGAAGGACCTGAGAATCTGTACTTGTGACAAGCTTACACTGATGCTGCTGTGTGCCCATGGGTCACACTTTAAGTAGCATGGGTCTAGATGGCTTTTAGTGGTTAGGGCATGTGTGTGCATACATGTGAATCTCTGCAGATGCTGTTTGCCTGGAAAAAGAATCCAGAAAAGGAAGTGATGTGTTCTGAGCGTATTACACTAGAGGCAAGATTTTTCTCTTTTGTGTTTAATAGCTGAGAAAACTGAGATTAGAGAGGATAAATATTTCTGATAATAAGCAAAAGAGCTGTAATTCACATTCATTTCCCTTCATTCCAAATCCCAATTCTGCCCACCACAGTAAAGTCGAGGTATTTTAGGTCCATTGACTACGAAGTGGAAATAATAGCCGAGGCAGGTCTCTGACCTTGAATAACCATCCAGTGCTTTCACCTGAGCGTCGCTGTGGAGCAGGCCCGTGGGGGTGTGTGGTCAGCTTGACTCCAATTGATCAGAGCCCCTTGGAAGACAAGACTGCTCACAAACAGAGCATGTTGGAAAGTCCCCTGAGTTCTTTGCTCAGCAGTTTCCTCTGAATTATGCAGACCAGTTAAATGCTCTGCAATTTCCAGAACCTAACAGCATTTAAAACTTTTCCCTGTATTTATTCGTTGCTTCCCTGATTGGGGCTTTTAGCCAAATGACATAGGTGGGTGATGACTCTCAGGAAATAGCCTCCAGGGGCTGGGCAGAGGTGTTGGCCCTCCTGTTGCAACCTCACCCACCCCACCTTCCCCCAGCTCTACCTTCTCCTGACCACACCTGTGGTTGCTGTGGGGTCTTGGGGTTGGAGTTGAGCCAGGGAGTTAGGGCAGGGGTAGTTTTGACACTCATCTTCTGGTACACCCTTGATGTAGCAGGGGCTCCCTAACAGTGCAGGACCCCTGGGGCCATCAGTGCCATTAAAGCCCAGCAAGAACAGGTGAGCTCAGTGACTCTCAGACCTAGCAACGTGTCAGAGTCACTTGCAGGAACTTTAGAAAAATACTGATTCCCAACCTCCCCCAGATCTGGTGATTCTGAGTCTCAGTAGGTGGTGACCCCAAACTCTGTCTTTTTGGAAAAGCTCCCTAGGTGGTGCTGGTACAGATGGTCCTTCGACCAGCCTTCGGGAACCTTGTGTATGGAAGGGGAAAACCCTCGTACCAGCTGGCAGTCAAGGCTGAGCCCTGTCACCACAAATTTCTGGGTCCTTGGCAGATCTTTGTCATGTCTGTAAAAATGAGGGGTGGGGTCAGGTAATTTATTTGACTCCTTATAGTTTTTAGTTCCTAAGATTAGGTTGGGGTTGCAGTGGCCCTGGCGAAAGCTCATAATGGTCTCAGAATTGCCTTCACCAAGGTCCTCTGAGGTGTGCGCGACTCCTTGTTTGGCCTTGCTCATCCTCTTCTCAGGCACAAACAGAGTTCTTCCCCTGGAGGATGCTGTAGGACAGCCACTCGTGCTGCTTGTGCCACTTCTGGGGCTTACCTCCTTCCCCACCAGTCACGTGGGGACACTAGATAGTACTATTTTCAGAGTAGTAATCTTTTAACTGGTTTAATTTAATTTGGCCTAAATTCACTCAGCATTACAATGTGTCTGGCACTCTGCAAAGGTTTATGAGCTACAATTCCTGCAGATGAGTGGCTTTCCATCTGGCTGCAGAAACACAATGTCAATACAATGAACTCAAAAGGGATTCCAGAGGGGATCATAGGTGTTCAGGGATGGGAAGATGGGAAGGGGCTGGAGGACTTGGGAAGGCTTCGTGGAGGAGCTGGTGCAGATTTAACTGAGTTTCTAGGCACAGGTGGACATCAAGTGGGCAAAAATAATTAAGGGGGTGGCTAATGTGGGAAGATGGATCATTCTGCACACATGTCCTGGACAATTTGTAGAACAGATGGGGCACTAACTTGAAGGAATGACTGGGAAGGGTAAGAAGAGGGTGGGGTCACTGTCTTGTGGCCCCAGGGAGCTATGGTAGATTCTTGAATGAGGCAGAGATGTGATCAAAGCATTGTTCTGAGAAGATGGTTTTGGTAGAGCTGTGTATAATGGTCTAGAGAAGAGAGAAGGCAATTGTAACATTCGTCAAGGAGTTAATCTTTGGCTGTGGCCACTGTTCTGGGAGCCCAGTTCTGGGTCTGCCCTTGGCCTTTGGCCTGATGAAAACCTTTGTTTTGAGTTGGTTCCCCTGGTGCACTATGACCTTGGTCAACTCAATACCCATTTACTCAAACCCTTCTTTTTTTGCAATTAAGCTCTGTAGTTAGGCTCTGCAGAGGATATGGAAATAATCAGGACAGGGACCTTTATTTCAAGAAAATGCAATCCAGTAAATGGCTGTGTTCCTGATGGCTAGGTCCTGGCCCTGTGCTAGCCAGGTTCAACAACTGTCCATTTGTTGTGAACCTATTCATTTATCTATTCTCTGAGTACCTTACTGTGCCCCAGGACATATTAAAGGCACTGAGTGGAATTTAAGTCACTAAAACATACTCTCTGTGCTCTGATGAACCTGAGAATCTATATGGAGAAATCTGTGGGCCTGGGATAAGAAAATTAACAATCACCTGTGAAATTATGAGTCTCTGAGTGGAATAGAAGCCAAAGCAGAAAGAGAACATTGTGATAAGAAAGGTCGGATCGGATGGGTGAGACTTCATCTCGCCAGGGGCTGGAATGTGCCCAGAGCAGCGCAGCGCAGGGGTCACATGATGCAAGCCACAGATGCCATTTTAAGTTTTCTAGTAGCCACATTTTAAAAAGTGAAAAGAAACAGATGAAGTTGATTTTAATATGCCTTATTTAACCCGATACAATCCAAAGCATTATTATTTCAACATGTAGTCAATGTGAAATTATTAATATTTTCTTCTTCTTTGATATTAATGTTTGGGGTATATTTTATATATCCTGCACATCCCCGTTTGGACCAGGCACATTTCAAGTATTGCCACATGTACCGGACCGCACGAGAGGGTGGGTGAATGAACAATTCCATGCAGCTGTTGTTAAAAGAGCAGCTGAGCCCTATCAAACATTTTAAGTGCAAATATCAATTTGGATCAGGTAGCACCAAACTGGAAGTGGTTAGGAGTGCTCTGCTGACAGGAATCACGGGAAAGACTTCATATAGAGAAAGCGTGGAAGCAAAGAAAGGAGATTACTTGATTGGCTATAGTTTAAAGTCTAGTTGGCTATTTGTAATGGGTTATTCTTCACTTCGATTTGGTTTGCTTACGCAGGCCACCGCTGGCATCAGAGCCACATCAGTCTAAGGGCCTCCTGTTGAATTGATTTAATGGTGTGTTACCCCCCTAAGTGGGTGGTCTGGAGGACAGGACTCTGGGGAGCAGGGGAAGTGAGTAGAGGGAGGTTGTGGAAAAGTCCTGGGCCCAAGGAAGGAGACATTCGGAGGGAAACTAAGGAGTAAAAATCAGTGCAAGCTCCAGGGACTTAACAAGACTTGGTGCAGGCAGGTCCCCACATTTTCTGACACAACAAACAGATTCTAAATGGCTCTGGGAGAAAAGAGGCTCTGAATAGGAATTTCATTTCCAGAGAAAGGAGAGTCCTTAAAGCTGTCTGAATAGAAAATAAGGTTATCATTATGCCTTATCATTAGAAGAGAGAAGAATATTAAAAGGATGCAGTTCAGCTTGAATAAAAAAGATAAATTTCAAGTAAACTGGCATACAGTTTATCCATGACTGGATTTGCTATAATAAAGTCAGCGAGGGAATAAGCTGGGTGATTTACAGGGAGCCTGCTTCTGTAAAATTTACAAACTGCTGTGATAAAATGTCACATTTTATGATGCATTCCACCCGGGCTATATATATAAAGGGCACTGCAATGGAAAAAGTTGCAAAAACAAAGCAGTGGCCTGGCTCCCCAGCTGACTTCGTCTGCTTTTCCAGCAGAATCGTGGATTTATGGGAAGATGACCTAGCCACTCGCCTTTTACGGTTGTGGATTGCAAACTGCCAGTGAAATGGCATCATTTCCTTCCGTTTTTATTTTGCCACCTCAGGGACTGCTTTCAATAATGTAGACTGTGAAAGCCTGGGTGGGGGAAGAGGGTGAATGAGGGAGGACAAGACACCTGATTCCAGGGGTTCTGAATCCAGTGGGGGGGACAAGTGTGTCCATAAGTGATTTAACACAAATGTAGCAGGTATGATTTTTTTTACAAATATTTTATTTATTTATTTTTAAAGAAAGGGAGGGAGAAAGAGGGAGAGGAACATCAATATGTGGTTCCTCCTCATGTGCCCCCTACTGGGGAACTGGCTGCAACCCAGGCATGCGCCCTGACTGGGAATCAAACCAGGGATCCTTTGGTTCACAGGCTGCTGCTCAATCCACTGAGCCACACCAGCCAGGGTGCAGGTATGAATTTTTAACACAATCCATGTTGTAATCCTTTTCTAGGTCAAATTTTATCTGCTCTGAGTCTCCATCTGCCTGTTGGGTAGGAACTTAAGTCTCAGTTATTATTGGGATTCCCTCTCTACTCTATGAGATCATGGATGAATCCTGGGCTTACATGGTACCCCAAACCAGGGAGGGGCTAGATCCTTGGGTCATGGTGCTCCCATTTTCACACTGGCCCTTTGCCTATGTGGTGGCCCTGCAAGGAGTGATCCTGTCCCTCTGCCTCCCAGTTCTGATGCTGTGGGGTAAGTCACAGGGATGCCCCTCTTGTACCTCCCCCAGTGATGGCAGTCTTCCATCTAACAGTCCCCAGTCTCCTATCCCTTCCCATCCAGGGCACTGCCTCTTAGGGAGGCCATTGGCATCTTGCCTTAACCCCTGTCTCAAAGAAAACAAGTCTCCTCAAGCAGGTGGCTTCCCTGTGTCCCCTCTCAGCATTCATATCCATGCCTCCCCTTCAGCAGCCCCAGCTCAGTCTTCCTTAACAGGTCTGAAATATAAATTCTGTGTTTGTGTGCATGTGTGCGCATGTATGTGCATGTAAATTTCAACTTGAATCTTGGAAGAAAAGCAATGTTGGCTCCTTTATCCTGAGGTGGATGAGAAGAAAACAATATTCACACCAGTAACTTTATTTCCCAGTTATACAATACTAGGTAGACGAGGTGTACACTATCATGGCATTAGCAAAGTGCCTGGGGCTCTCAAGGGTGAGAGAGATGACTATGAACATGGAGGAGCCTGGGAAAACTCCAAGGAGAGGTGAGATCTGACCAGAGCTGTGAAGGATGGGAAAAGTTTGCTCTGATGGCAAGGTCATTCCAGGCTGAGGGAGCCTGAGCCAGGCCTGGGGTGTGCGGATGGGGCCACACGAACCCTTGGTTTACGTGTGGGTAGGGTGGGAGGCTAGGGAGCGGAAAGTGGGGCTAGGGTTTGACAGTGACAAAGGGGGTTGGTGGCTGTCGTGTGGGGTGCTAAGCTGTGTGAAAAATAACACAGCTATATTAAGTACTTAAGCTCCTCCTTGGCAGTTTCAAGTAGTGGATATAATTCAGCTTATAAAACTGGATGTGTGGGTGAAAACAAAAATGCTTTCCTGCAACACTGCCACAGAAATGCTTGTCTACCAGATACCAGTAAAAAAAAAAAAAAGGAGTCCAGGCTGTCAGGTAAGGTAGGTGGTTCAGAACTGAGGCTTAACCAGCAGGGATGTACAGGGAATTTCTGTTACATGCTGCTTGGTATATATGGCGCTGCATGGGCGTGGGGACTCCCTGCAGGGCGCAGGGAGTGTTGACCTAGTTTCTGAGGGAACAGAGGTAATAGAGCTGGCTGGTTCAAACTTCAACTTCGCCTGAGATATGAACCCTCTTACCTGGCGGAGGAAAACACGTTTTCTTGTTCTACTCTCCCTTGATCAGAAGGCACCTGGGGAAGTGGTGAGAATGCAGCCTGGACAGTGCCCTCTGTGCAACCACGACTGGCCATATCTGCACGGGGCCCCAGATCCCGACTCCGGGGCAGCCCTCCGACGCCTTCGTTCCCCATGCTCCCGACTTGTCAGGCTTTGGGAACTGTCCATTTTGTATTTGTCACTGGCAAAAGATGTATCTCCCAAATTAAGAGTTTAACTCAATTTTATTCTGGGAACTGAACAAGAATTGACCATAATTTAGCTTATAAAATTGTAGTTTAATGAAAGTATAAGACAATAGGCCCGGAAGAGGCTTTTTACTCTCATAAGATGAGAGTTTCTATGGGCTGTTCCAACAGATTTACTGTTGTTTTAACTTAATAAGCTATTTCTGTTTTAGCGTTGTTCTCGTTTCCGTGGTTATAGGACACTCTGTATTGCTTTATTATATTATCCCTCCCCCTCAGTTTTATGGTGGCATTTTTCTCTTTGCCTTGCTTGTAAATATACACATTTCCTCTGATCCTTCAACTTTTCCAGGCGCACATAAAAGCAAAACAGTTTTCCAGTAGATGGGGGTTGGGGTTTTCCTTTCTTCCTTCTGGCTCCTCAGGACAGGCTCCTCTTGAAATCAGTATCCTCTTCCCAAATTGTTTTTATTTCTTTCCTCAAGCCATCCAAATAAATCACATTTATAAGGCTTTATGCTTATAAAGCATTTTAGCTTTAGCATCTGTTGTCTGGTGTGATTCTAGGAGTCGTTCTGATATTTTTAGGATCTGTGCCCAGCGTGGTTGGGAAGTGCCAGAACCGCTAACTGGGGTTGAGCCTCTTGATTACTTGTATTCCAGGAGAGTATTTTTACCATGATGGTTAGCATTCTTTTTTTCCCTACTCTCTCAGCATCAGCATTCTTAGCTCTAGGGGACTAACTGATTTATCACCAATATTTTCATTTTAGCCAATTCTGCTATTTCTTTGAGCCCCAAGTCAGCATCCTGAGTCTCAACATCATAATTTTGAAAGGAGAAGGTGTAGAGCATAGGCCCAGGCCCCAGTAAACCTAGTTACAACTCACAGCAATTATTCTGTAAGCACTGAAGAATTTGCACTAAAAACCAGTCTCCAAGGCCAAGGCTAAGACAGGTTTTGGGCAATGATTATGGATCCCAGACAATAGGTAGCTGCCTAAAATTTTGAGGAGGGGCCAGATATAGTCAATGTATTGCTTTATGGAGTATTTACTGAGATTTTGAGATACTTCTGGTCAGCAGCTGTGTTTTACTCATCTTTCTAACCCTAGTGCAGAGCTCACACTGAGCATTATAGAGGCACGGATACTCTGAGTAGTGTTCATGAGTAAATGAATGAATAAATATGTGCATGGTACTGATTGCAGAGAGGAAAAATCAGAGGCTGGGAGCATTTCAAAGTGCCTTTGTGATAGTGTGATAAAATGACATAGTGATAGATAACATATGAAAGGAGGGTAATGAAAACTGATTGAAGTTCATTATTAAAATGTTGAAGAATGGAGATAGGTAGTCTTCAAAAATAGGAAAGTTACATAAGGGAGCTGGACTGGGGCGGAAGAGGACAAGTCAGCATCATTTGGGTATGCAGAGACTGAAGTGGTTCTGGGCATCCAGATGAACTCAGAGCAGGCAGCTACAGACAGGATTTGAGATCAGAGCAGGGGGTGGGGATGCTGGAGTTCTCTTCTAGTAGGTGTTTGTATTTATTTATTTATGAGAAAATGAGATACCTGGGTGAGGGAGTGCAAAGACGATAAAAAGTGACTGAAAAAAATGTGACCTGATGAGAAGCTATAAAGTTCTTATATGGGGCTGATAGGTTAGTTCAGTGACATAGAGAGCTAAATTAGTTATGGTACCATTTCCAATGCTACATACATATACCAACTCCCAAAGACCACTCTTTAAAAAGTACTTTCTGCAAGCAAAGGATGAATCTTTATATGTGATACAGAGATCCACCCATTTATCCTCCCACCCACCCACTTACCGATGTCCGTCTCCATCCATCCACCCTTCCATCTACGTAGCCACCCATTCACTGACCCACAATCTCTCCAACATTTATGGAATGGCTTTTCTAGGATAGGCTAAGCAACAGAGACTTTCTAGCACCACTAATAAATCTTAACACCCACTTGTTATTAAAGTGAAATTTTATTTGGAGCAAAGTTGGCAACCATCCTTAAACCCCAAAATTGATATCTGAATGTTTCCCCCATTACCTCCGCAACCCACAGGGAAATGATGTCGAAGAGCATTGGGAGAGCCTGCAGAGATCAGCTGTCAGCTCTGAAAATGTTTTGTAAGCCTTCGCCATGAGCTTTAGGCACTCCCCTCTGTCTTCTGCCCATCAGCAATTGCATCCTTCCTTCTTTGTCACTCAGGTGTAGAATTTGATCATCTTCTTGTTATTGGGAAATATGGTGATCGATATCTTTTGTATAGGAGGATGATGTATGAGATGAGAGAGTACAGTTGGGACTGTATGTGAGATGGGTTGCTCTGTGGATAGTTTTTATTCCAGTCCCTGGAAAAGGTAATATGGGAAATGTACAGGGTGGAGTCATCCAAAGGAACAGGGGAGAAAACTCAGCCCAGTCTGTTATTTTGGTCTGGGTGGGTGGATTGTCCTTCTCTATCCTTTTCTTCTTATACCTTTCTTCTTTCCTCCTCCATCTTCCCTCCTTTCCTCTTCTATTTCTCTCTGCCAGAGTAAAGTCACTGGCACACTCTAGCTCAGCCTTCTTAGGGGTTCAGGAGTTCTTTTGTGGGAATGAGGGTTGGGCCAGCTCAGTCTCCATTTCACCTGTGCCCTTGGTTCCTGTCCTGTCACACCAAGGGGAGGTCAGGATGTTCTGTGTCTACTGCAGGATGGAAAACTCACCTCTTCCCTCCTTGTGAGTCATTGTAAGAAACTGATCATTAGGGGAAATTCTGCAAGGGCCATGTTTGCACTGTCTGCCCACATGTATGTCCCAGTCGCAGCAACCTCTCTCCATGTCTACCTCCTTTTCCTTCTGCTCCAGATCATACAAAGGTGGAAGACCCCACAAACAGTGGTGCTCTTGTGGTAATTTTTCCTTCTATAACCACCTCTCCCTCTCAAGTCCTCAGGTTATCAGCTCAGTGAAACTCCTGCCCAAGCTTGATTTAACCAGATGGTGCCTTGGTCTCCAGTCCCACCTCCCCCAGTAGTAAAAAAAAAAAAAAAAAAAAAAAAAGCTTAGAATAATACCCATAATCTCAGAATTCCATTCTCTGGTGATCCTTTTGCAGCTCCTCATCTGTAATGAGTTGGGGGTGGAGGTATCTTTATTTTACAGAGGATGCTTTACCTTGAAAGGCTCGTAGGCACTGTGTTGGCTCCTGGGTAGATACTGTGGCAAGAGGCTCTTCTCAGAGCGCTGTAGGCTCTCTGTGATGCCTACTCTGGCGAGGCTGGTCTTTGCACAAGTCATAGTGTTAACAGCACAGACTTTGAAATTGAAGAAGCTGGATTTGATCTGGCTTTGCCAGTTCCCATCTCCATGACCTTAGGTATTTTGTTTTACTTCTCTAAGCCTCTGTTTCTGCATTATCAAAATTCTCAGGTACCGACTTCATAGGGCTGATGTGAGGGTTAAATGGAATAGTAACAGCAGTTATTGACCTATGGATGCTTAGTGTGTGCCAGGAACCAGTTTAAGTGATCTCTGTGGGAATTACATCATTTAATCCTTACAACAACTGTATTATCTCATTTGGTAGCTGAGGAAGCTGAGACCCAGAGATGGCTAAGTAAGTTGACCAAGGTCATATAGTTAGCAAGTGGCAGAGTTAAATGTGACTCTAAGAGTATGATTTTGTAGCCATGCTCTGAAGCAATTCACCATACTACCTTCTAGATTATGAAGGTTTAGTTCAGCCTCATAATCTGGTTAGCACTTAGGAACTATCAACCGTTATCATACGGACGTTGCCCCTGTGGCCTAAATTTATTCAGCACTTGTACTCATTTATTCATTTACTCAGTTTCTAGCAAGTCTAAGCTCCATGGGGCAGGGATGGGATTTTTGCCTGTTTTATTTACCGTTGTACCCCCAGTTCCTAGAATGGTGCTTGGTATGGAATAGGCATTCAATCAATTTGTAAACAAATGCATCCATCATCTGTTGACAAAGGTGTATCGAGCACCTGCTATGTGCCAGGCTGTGTGCCAGATGCTGGGACAGGATAGAGTTTCTGGCCCCAGGGAGCTCATAGTCTGGCAAGTAAACCAGTAACTCACTTTTAATATGAGGTATCTAATAGTGTTACCAAGCATCTGGGTGAATGAAGGGGACAGCTCTCTTTTCTTCTGGGATGGGGCGTAATTTTTGTTTAGTGTTGCCACCTGATACCTCTCCTAGTCAGTAAACTGCTGTCTATTAGAGTAACTTATATTCAACTGGATGAGGCACATTTCCTGCTAAAAGGAGAAGCTCTGTAGGCTGTGCACTGCACAACTATAGGGGGTGCGATAGTGGACTCTAACGGGAATGGTGCCATCGTAGGTGTGTAGTGTAGTGGCCCGTGACAGCTACCCTTAAAGTCATCTCTGAATCATTTTGCTAGGGGCTTGGGAGATGGAGAAGATTTAGATTGTCCTCCCAATGCATTTGGGAGGCCACCTCCCAATGCATTTTTCTTGGTCCCTGTGACTTGTATGGAGTTCCAGGATGCAGTCCAGTAAGCACTGTGACTGGATTGCATTGGTAAAGGAAACGAACTTCATTGGGATCCCATTGCTGGTTCACCCAAGTTGGGCATGGGCCACACTGACATCTTTGACATCACCAGAGACACGACTATGGCCTCCAGGTTTCTCCTTATGTAACATTTGGCCCTTTTATTTGCTATATAAACTCCTCTCAACACCATATTGTGGGCAGAGTAGGCTGTACACCCAGCCCTTGGCAACCTTGTAGAATTGAGATGAGAAGTTTCTGTTTTTAAGCGAGTTTTCTTGTGCTTTCCGAAATCTCTGCAACTGAAGTTTGGGGGAAGCTTCTGAAACTCAGTACCCTGGGCTAGCAGGAACTCAATACCAGGAGGACCCTAGGGTTTTAGCAGAAGATGGCTTTGGAAACTAGCAATGCTTGTTCCGTTTCTCGGCATGGGGTTTCTCATAAGGTTCATACCTGATCCCTCCTCCCAGGATCTCCTGCCGCCATACAGGGCTTTAAGGTAAACTCAAAGTTTGTCCCTCTCTATGGCAAATTATTTTCTGTCTTCTGTCTTGGGGACTCCAAAGAACAGGTCAGAATTTCTAGGTATGCTGGAAAAGTTAGAAAATTGAGCTCTAGATTTGACTCTGTCACTCATTGGCTATGTGAGTTTCAGGCAACTCAGTTTCCTTTCCTGGGTCACATTTTCTCCGTCTGTAAATGGTGTCATCATATAACTTAGGAGGAGGCCCTTGTCCTAGAGCTCTTATGACAAGACTAGATAATGAATGAGAAGGTATTTGAAGTACAATTTATGCTACAGGAATGTGAACGCTGTTGCAGGTTTGCTCTTTAGCATAGTTTGATTTGATCAGAGGGTGACGGCGGCAGGGCTCTGAATAGAAACAGGTGTCTTAATTCCCTGACATCAAGGACTGAGCCGCATCCCATGGCAAAGTGGATCATAGCACGAAGAACATCTTGAGTTTCTTTGGAATAAAAAAAAAAAAAAACTTTCATTAATTCTGGATTCCTAATGGGTATATTAGTCAGAGTAATACTGGCTGCTGTAAGAAATAAGAACCCAAAATATCAGGAGCTTAAAATGTGAGAAGTTTATCTCTCGTGCACTGATGGTCAAATGTGTGTGGTTACTGTCAGCGGTGGGTTTTCTCCTGTCATTGTGTAGAGATCCAGGTTTCTTCTCCCTGCTGGTTTCACCATCTCACCAGGGTAATGGTTCTCTAACCTAGCTGGTCAGTAGCATCACCTTAGAACTTTAAAAATGGACAGTGTACTTGGTTCCCACCCTGAGATTCTGATTAAACTGGTTTCTGGTGTGGTCCTCTCACTGGGATGGTCTTTTAAAGCCTCAGGTGATTCTAATGTGCAGCTAAGGTTGGGAACCATAGCACATCTTGGCGTCCTCTCTTTTTGACCATAAGAGGGAAGAAACAGAGCAGAGGGTGCATTTACTTCTGAAAAACCTCAGCCCATGTTCGGTGAACATTGCATCTGTTCGCATTCCTTTGGCAGGAGTGGACGTGTGGACACCCTGAGTACAAGGTACGCTGTGGGATACGGTCCCAGGGAGGGTGCTGTTTCCCAGCCTTGCCCGTGTAGGGTGGAAGCCTTTTAGTCAGTTATCTGTGTTCCAGGGGCTGACAGGTTGACTTCCCCAGACCCTGGGAGACCTGACCTGTGGCACTGAAGCTTGGAGCTGTTGTCAATTTACAGAGCCTTTCCCGAAGGCTGGGAGGGAAGTGGGTAGGACCTAATTGTCTTGGATTTGGGAGCCATGGTCACCCACATTCTCATCTGTATCCTGGTATTAGAGGATCATTTACTGTTGTAATAAAGAGTGCCAGTGTTGTAGGCAGGGAAACCTGGTTAAAATCGTCACTTACTGCTTACCTAACTTGTGATTTGGGCATGTTAATTAACATCCATAACCTTCACTTTTCTGAGATGTAAAATATATATAATTACGTCTGTGTTGAAAGGTTTTATAATAATAATACAAAAATGTCTGCCTTGCCTTAAATAAGATAATGTCTGTTATGGTACTGGAAATAACAGCCACAGGGCAGGGGTGGGATCTTTGTAGAATCTTCTCGCGGGAGGGAGGGAGGAGGGGCTCTCTGCAGTAGCTGGCAACCTGGGAGTGAGGAGAGAGGCTGTGTTTCACTGCTAGGCTGAGAAACACCCTCAGGACCACCTTCTCCTATCAGATTGGAACAATAGATTTCCTTCAACAGACAGGACTTCTTGGAAAGTTGAAGATCAGGTTCCACTTCTCAGTCCAGGGGCATCAAGTGATGAACTGCCACCTCTTTTCTCTGCCAGTCCCAATTCCCCCCCCCCCCCCCCTTTAAGGAGACCCTAATCCTGGAGCCCTAAACTGCTTGGTTGAGAAACTCCCTTTAAGGGACAGGAATGTTCCAGCAGGGCCCCAGCTCATCAGCATCTTGGCTGGAGGCATCCTGCTGGGGCTGCTGCAGCAGCAGCCTGGGGCTGTTGATAAGAGAAGATGGGACAGATAGCAGGAAGCCTTCCCGTTAGTGCCTGCTAATAGCTGGGTGCAGATAACAAAAGCCTGTCAGTTCCTAGCCTGGAATGTGACAAGACTGGCTTTGTGTGGCTCAAATTAATTGTGTGTCTGGTGTGTGGGGAGGGGTGGGGCAATAGCACCCGGGAGGAGAGAAAGGCTGGGGCAGGACTGTGAAACTAACAGACAGTTTTGGGTGGGGGCACTTTTTCCATTTTCTCTTTCCAAGGCTCTTTCCTTCTCAGTACACAGCACCTTTAGAGTTCCCCACAACTGTTTCTCTTGGGGGTTGACATGGGTGAGCTGGGGCTGAGGTTACCCCACGACTTTCAGGGTGATTATCTCCTAGAATCCCAAGACAGTGAAGACGAAGGGCTACTGCCTGCGCTGATGGTAGCCAGTCTGCCACACTCCAAACGGCACCAGCAGGACTACATCATTATCAATCCCCTGTGGGGAAATCCCTGCTCACTTTATGGTTTATCTTTTGGGGTCCTTAAGCTTTCATGTTTCTGTTTCTCCTGGAATGCAAGAATCTTCTGTGGTCCCTTTTACACACTGCCGAAAATGACATCAAACCCTTAGTGTGTGCGATGCACTGTGCTTGACACTTTTCTAGCGATGGTTCAAGCTCCACAGAGGATGGTTCAGGGTATCTATTTTTGTCCCATTTTTACAGGTGAGAAGATAGGCCTGGAGAGGGTATGGCATATGCCCAGGGTCATGCAGCTCTGAAGAGGTGCTGGATTGTGGTTTCAAAGCCACCTCCTCCCTTGCTCTGATCCCCGCAGGTTTTCTAAAACACCTCAGTACAATAAATGAACAGGGAATTATTATAAGAAATGGGATGCTATTTTTATGAGGCTGAGTTTTACAGTCACAAATCTAAACATATCATCCTCTGTCCTTGTGGAAAAAATTATTGTTCTGTAGCAGTACTCAGAAAATTGAACCCTAAAGCCCCAACATGCCTACTGTAGGGAGAGACACAGTAGGCATGTCTCCAGATGATGCCCTGTTATTACTACAATTTTCAGCAAGTCCGCTCCCATTTTCCTGGCCCTCTAACCAACAAATGCTAAACAGTTTTACTTTTTTTTCTGAACTATGCTCTCAGTCAGGTTTAATATGGGGCTACCCAAGGTGATGCGGTATGGTGGCTGTTTGAGCTCTATGAAATGGAAGGGTCAGGATTTCTGGAGAGCATGTTAATTTTTTAAAAAAGCATATCAGTATTGTAATTATTTGAATTTGTTTTAGTGATGATGTGTAAGTCATGCTAATGTTAAATACTAAAGGCATGCATAAAATATGTTTGTCAAAAGGAGCATACATTAAAATTTTAAGAAATACAATAATTCACAATAAGGTGTGAGTGATGAATGTAAAATGCCTGACCTTCCACAGAATATTTTAATTTTAGCATGTGGCCATGACAAAGGAATGATATTTCTACAATGCAGCAGGCTATGAGAAAGATGAAGGAGAGGAATTTAGGAGCCAGAGGATTTCTGGGAAGCAGTCCAAATCATACCCCACAGAGCTCAGGGGGTTTGAAAGAATACTGGGGAGTTAGAGTCACTGGTTCCCCCTCTTGACCCTCCAGGTGGTAACTCTTCCTCCATAAATGCTCCCTGGATAACTGCGGTCAGGTGGTGTATGCGGGGGGCCTGGTGTAATGGCGGACAGAGGGCGCACAAGACCAGATTGTAGATGTGTACGTTTTCTAAAAAATGTATAACCAGCATGTTCAAGAAGAGGACTCGTGTGGGGAAGAGAACACCACATTACCTACATTCAGATTTAATTCAGTGGAGAGATCTTTCTCTGCCTCTGGAAGAAGATTCTGGCAAGCTCCTTAGGAAATACATTCCAATGGACTCAATTAGTTATACTGAGTTAATTCAGAAGTGAGAATATCCAGTCCAAAATATATACATAAAACCTCTGAACTTGACCAACATGAAACATTCCTTGGCTCCACCTTGACGTTTTCCGAGTGGGAATGGGGACTTGTCTTCTGCTTCTCCTCTCCCTCTATCCCCCTTTGTTTGCTGCTAGTTTGACCCTTTGGGGATTGGTGTGAGAAGAGGTGAGGATACAGGACAGAGTTCATTGGGTGGCTGTGTTCTTTCTGGGGGCTTGGAAAGTGGTTTTACAAGCCTTTCTCTATCAAAGACTTTGTAGGCTCTTTGGGTTTCCCTGCTGGGTCCTTTCCCGCTGTTCTGGACGTTCCCTTGAGATTCCTTTCTCAGCTCCTGGACATGGGTATACATCCAGCCTCTTTCGGATGAGGCTTCCTCATCCCTATAGGCACCCTCATTCATGATGACCTGATGACAGTTTTCTTTCCTGGGTGGCACACATGTAGCTCACAGGGAGACTTCCTGTGTTTCTTGGAAATACAAGCTTGTCCAACACAGCTTGCCTCTCTCAGCTCCTACCAAACAGTTGCTCCTTTCTCACCTTCTGCATTTCCTGGGCAGGAGTCAGACCTCAGTCTACATTCCTCTGATCTTTCTAGGAGTGAGTCAGGTGCCAGTCTTTGGCATCGTCCAATCACAGAAATCACACCCTGGAGCATCCTGAGTGATTGCCCTGGAGTGCTTCTCTAGGTGAATTGTTAGAGACAGCACATCCCTGCCCCTGAACAGAGAGTGGGGTGGGGAATTACAGCCCACAACACCTCTCTACAAAGAAATTGCTCAACCGACCTCTCTTAAAATCCTCTTTTTACCCAGTTTTGTATCTTTGATCTTGTTGAGGGTCCACACATCATGGCCCAGGTTCTCTTCATTTTCTTTGTGAATTCTTACATGAAGCATGTCTGCTTGGGAGGCCTGCCTCCCACTTCCCTTGAAATCCTGGTAACTAAGATATCTATGGCACCTCCATCAAAACTGCAGCACAAACAGTGCTCTTCTACTATCCTGTGCATGATCCATCTGAATCTGATTGTTGTTCTTCCAGTAGGCTGCTTTGCTGAGTAGAGACACAGGGGATTTGACAGCAATTGATGAGTGTACTCACTACACTAACCACCAGGTAGGGGGTTTTGTGGTTGGCACAGTTAAAAAAGGCAAAGGCATAGTGTTGGAGTGGGGGGATAAGTGGATGGAGGTAAGACTACCTGATACCTGATGTCTGCCATGGTGATAGAATCCTTTGGCTGAGGCGACCCCAGAGCCGACTACAGTCTCCTAGGGATAGGATGCAATCCTTGGATCCATGTGAACCCAAATCCCTAACGCACAGGCACTTGGCAAGGGCATAGTGCCCACCTGGGAGCAGGAGGGGCTTCTTGAGATGCTAAATACTTTGACTCATGCTGTGGAACCCACAAAGTATGTCCTATTTCATGGCCCTGACTGGGCCTTTTCTCAGCTTCTTGTGAGAAATATCACTGTGCTGTTGAAACTGTGTGTGTAGATGGGCTGACCTGCCCAGACATATACAGCAGTTGAGGGTGAAGCCCAGGGAGAAATGCCTGACTCCTGGGGCTAGCAAATCTCAGCGGGTGTTCCTATCACCAAGAAAGGCCTCTTGGTTGCAGTCATTTTGCCTAGTGGAGAAATCTACTCTCAGAAGAGCGAGGGCCTCTGAATAGCTCTAGCGAGGCTCGTAAACTGTTTTTGAACCTTTGTGCTTCTTACTTTGGTACATTGGCTTCCTGCAGTGGAAAGCAGTGGGGGTTAGGAGCCTGATCCCTGGAGTGAGATGACCTAGGTTTGAATCTCTGCCTTTTAAATTGCAAACTGTAGCCTTGAGTAGCAACTTTTTTTCTGGGCCTTCGTTTTCCCATCTTTAATGTGGGATAATAGCAACATGATTAATTGAGATAATCCATGTATAGCATGTTCTGTTTCTCTATAACCATTACTTTTGTGAAATTAGTATGTGGAAACCTCTAGAAAGACAGTACTTGGTACTCACAAACAGTCAACCCCTGCTTCTGAACTTGCTATATTTATTATTGGCCTAACATCGCCAAATGAGGTTTTTGAAATGAAAATATTAAATTATCTGTAATCTTAAGGAAAAAATGCCCTGTGTTTATTCACCGAAACAAGCAAAACCACAAAATAGCAACAGCCGCGCACACACACAGCACTCTACTGGTGACTGAGGTAGGGGGAGATCTGTCTTCAGGACAGAACCTTGTCAATCCACCACAGAACTGATACTGTTCATGATATTCACACTCCCATGGTTTTAGCACAGTGAGGTGCTATCCTTTCCATTGGAGTGCTGGTGGTTCTCTCTCTCTTGGAACTGCACTTCCCTAAAAGCAGCCTGGGTTAGTGAACAAGAGGAAGGAACCCTGCTAAATTGGGCAATCCTGGTTAGGAACCATGTTTGATTCCCAATTTCTCTGTCCCCACACCCTCAGCCCCATCTACCATCTTGTTAATATTTATAGTTGCAGTTTGCTGCTTCAGTAGAAAAAGCCAGAAGTGCTCATGGATGGCCTCATAAAGGAAACTCAATTTAGAAAGGCTTATTCACTTAGGATTTATTAGCTCTTCACACCCGGGAAGCCTGGATTTTTATTTTGTCTCAGAGTTAGTTGTGCGCCCAAACCAGCTGAATAATTCCACCCTGGTGACAGCAGGGCTGCTGGAGACAAGAGTTTTTCATCTGCCAGCAGTTTCCCCTCTGGCCTGTGGTCTCCAAGGGGTATGTATGTGTGGAAGAGGTGGGAGGAATCCTCTTTCCTTGGGGGCAGTGGGGAACCACCCAGGTATGCCCCTCTGTGCAGACTGAGCCAGGAAGCCCTACATTTAATAACCTGAAAATAGATGGTGGGGTTGGGGTGGGATAGACATTTCTACAAATTCATTGTTGAAAAAGACTAAAGTAAAATTTTCAGGTACTGTAAGCGGTCAGAGGAAGGTTAGAATATAAAGCGAAAGGTTCCAGTTGAAGAATTAAATACAAGTAGGAGGCAACCTTGCCAAGGTGATCTCAAGGGACCAGATAAGAAACTGTGAGTTAAAGAGTAAGAGCTAGTGTTCAGAGCAGGGCTGCTCAGCTTGCACTGTGCTGGTCAGAGAAGGCTCCAGGCAGAGACAGGATTTTAACTGGGTCTGCAGGCATGGGTTTCATTTGCACAGGCAAAGAGGGAGAGGCAACACTTCATGTGAGGACTGCTTTGGTGTTCAAACAGGACTTGCCTGCCATCGAATGGGAGAACTCTTAAAGATTTCAGAGCTATGCTCAGTTTTAGCTGCATGTGCCTACACCAAGTATTTGGGAATATAAGGAAAAAAGGCATCACCAGGAAGCTGTTTCTGTCTCCTCCTACTTTCTACCCAATCCCCTAAGGCTCATTTTCAGTAATGCTCATGATGGAAGTTATGTCATTCTGCTCTGCGGGTCTGCTGTCTGGCAGCTTGAAATAGAACCGTCTGAGGACAGGCGCTGGTTTAACGTGGAGAGCCAGTGCCTTGTGCCATCCGATAGTTACAAAAACATTTTCCAAGGATAGAAGATGAGATGTGATCATTCATAAACAGTGCCTGGCACATAAAAATTCACTAAATGTTATCTATCATGATGGTAATGATGATGATAATGAAGACGATTAAACAGTTTCTGCCCAAAAGGGTTTCCTCTGACAGACTACTGATTTCTGCAAGATAATCGGCTAAATAGGACAGATTGTCATCTCTGCATTATTAATTATGAAGCGTTTATGAAATGGAAATGAGGAAACAGGCTCTGGCACCCAGAGCTTAACCTCCATGTTCTACTGCCTCCTAATGGTGCTGCAGGGCTCTTGTCCTAACAGGACATGGTGGGTTTTGTTTTTTTTTTTTGTGTCAATGAGAAACACTGGAGAGAGGTTCTTCTCTCAGAGTTGAGATAACTTGCTGAATGATCTTGTGGAGATTTTCCTTAGGATTACACCCAGGTGCTCCTGTGTGGTGACAGGTGTTCTCTTAGCCAATTAATGATCCAGCTCTGCTTTTGCATATCCCAGGCCCACCTTTCCTTGACCTTTCACCCCTGCTATTCTCTTTGTGAAGACAAAATACCTGGTGTGGTGAAAGCTGCCCTTAGGGGCTGAGGGAAGGAGAGGGGACAGCATCTTTCAGCCTTGACTTTTGTATAAGACCATCAGATGGGAAATTAATTACCAAATAAGCAGTACTAAAAATAATTATTAGAGAACTTCAGGATTTGTACCTGGGCTGGTGTGCTCAGGTGGACTTCTTGGAGGACATGGCCCCTAAACTGGTGAGGCCTGAACTTGTCCTCAAAGCAGATAAATGCTAGCCTGTGTGACCTTGGTAGGTTACTTGGTCTCTCTGTGTCTCAGTTTCCTCATTTGCAGAATTGGAATAATAATAGTACCTACCTAATAGGATTATTGTGAGGATTAAATGAATTGGTACATCCTAAATGTTGAAAACAGTGCCTAACACCTAGAAAGAGCTGAATAATTATTAGCTATTTTTGGTTGAAAACTGAGAGCATTTGGATAGTCAGAGAGGAGAAGCCAGATCTCAGAGGCAGGAAAAAGAATTCAGGTCAAATTTATTCTCCCTCCCAGCCGTGGCAGGAGGCTTGACTCATCCTGTTTCACTAGTGACACAGCCAAGGGCAAAATTTTTATCCCTTGACTTTTCGGAAAGCATAAGTGCTGCTCCCTGGGTGGCTGCAAGCTGGAAAGCAGCTTTCTGAACAGCTTAATTTGCTCTTTGGGAATATATTTGGGCCTGGGGAAGTGCTGGCCCTGAGGGGGGACAGTTTTGTTTCTTATAGGAAACGTGGCTTGTTGGAGATTCAGAAGACTTGCCTACCCAGCTTCACTAGAAGCCATGCCTGAGCCCAGCTGTTGGTTAACACTCCAGTCTTACAGGAAGACTTGGTTCTGACCTGAGGTTGCCGCTGTTCTTGAGGCATTTATTGATCATCTTCAGTGTGCCTCATTTCTGCATTTATAGGGCTCACAATTTATTAGGTGACACAGGCAAGTGAAGAGACAATTACCTTGAGGTGTGACAAATTTGTTCGTGGGGGAAGTGTAGGGCATCACAGGAGCAAGTGGGAGAGAACAGCTAATGCAGTCCAGGACAGAGAATGATGAGGTATGTAAATCAAGCCCCCAAGGAGGAGGAATTAGCTAGCATGGAGCAGTGGGGCTGGGGCTGAGGGTGACAGTGTGGGACACAGACCAAGAGGCTGTGTGTACTCACCTGCATATATGGCCCAAGGTTAATAGTATAAATGTGTGAGCACATGTCCATGTGTGTTAAGGGAAAAGAAGGACCTGAGGGGATGGGGCGGGTTGGGATGGTAAAGAGAGACCTGATCTGGATTAGGGAGAAGAATCCATTTTTTGCAATATCTTACTGGCTCACTTTAGGCAAGTTGCCCATCTGTATAGAACTTAATTTCTTCATCTGTAAAATGGAGATAATATAAATTTGGTTTGTTTTCCAAGGTTATTTCATAATAATATACGAAAGGGCTTAAAACATACAGTATTATACACTGTTAAGGAATCGTCATTGTCATCTTACGATTTGATCTGGGAAGGCCGCCAGTGCCTTTTTTGCAAATCCATACATTGAGGATATGTGAAAGGGAGTGATTAGGAATCAGCATCATGAACAATTGCTTTAATACTTCCAATGACGTTATTAGAAGCAGAGAAGTGGAGCCTCTGTTTATGGTGGTGGATAGTGTTAGTCTATTTGTTATCAGAAAGAGTAAATGGTCACCGATGTTGTTCATCCCTTTGTCCCACAGCTGTTTCCCACCTACATGTGGCCAAATGGGGTGGCTGACAGAATGTGCTGAAAAGATGGAGACTCTGTCTGCTTAAATCTCAGTTACAGAACATTAGTTCTGGCTATTACTTGGTCAGATGGCTCAGATGATGGTGGGAATATTGTGGACAGTGATAATAGGATACAGCAGGGGACTTCTCACTCAGCTGAGAGGTGATGGGAAGGATGTCAGAGACAAGCTCCAGGGACCAGGTATGAAGGTGGTGATCTAGGGGTCAGAAAAGGCAAGTAATCTGCCATCCTAGTTTCAAGGTCACTGTGACCTTGGCAAGTTATTTTTCCCCCTGAAATCTCAGTTTCTTATTAGCTGGAGACAATAATAGGACTAATTTCATAGAATCACAGGATATTAGAAGGTGAAATCATGACATAGCAATATAAAATGAATGTGTGTCAAAGATTTTATGTAATTTTTTAATTAAGAAGGAAACCAGTCAGATAATACAACAGACTTAAAGAAGAATTCAAAGGACCACATATGATATAGGCATTAATGTTGCAATGAATTTAAAAATAGGTTGCACACTGAATTTATCCACAAGGCAATAATCAATTGCATTCCACTGGGCACATTTCATTTGCATCTCAATGGACAAAGTTATTTGCATTAGTTATTTGCTATCAGTTTTCTATATTTTACAGAGTTGTAGAATAGTTCCAAAATATTATAATTCAGATCTTAGTGAGTTTTCCATTGAAGACACCCAGTAACCTTTTTGGTCCATTTCAAAGTCTTTCTCACAATTTCCTGCACTTAATTAGAGATAACGTACACAGAGTGCTAGGCAAAGAGTAGGTGTTCAATAAATGCTAGTTATAAAAATCACTAATTAATAGTAATAATAAAAAATTGTTTCATCTGCTGGCACAGTTATCTCTCTGAAGTAAAGTTTCGGTCATTATATAATACCTCCTCCTCAAAAACTTTCAGTGACTCATCGTTGCCTCTAAAAGAAATTCTACACATCTTAGCTGAACATTTAAATTTCTCTGATCAGTCCTCATCCAACTTGCTGGTCAATTTCTTACACATACTCCCTGCAAGGTCTGTCATGATGTCTGGAATTCACCATTAGGGGTCAAGCTCTTGGATGCTGAAGACTTTTGGGTCTCTAAGTGCTGTCTCTGAAAATGCAAATGCCACTAACAGGATTTTGCCTGGAAATGATCTGGCAGCACAACACAGTTGTCCAACTTGCAAGTGTATTATACTTCGACAAAATACCACAGGTTGTGACTTAAACAACAGATGTTTGTTTTCTAACGGTTCTCAGGGACTGAGATCCATGATCAAGGCACCAGCTGATTGAATTTCTAGTGAGGGGTCTCTTCCTGGCTTGTACATAGCCACTTTCTCTCTGTGTCTTCACATGGCTTTTTCTCTGCGCAGAAGGAGGGAGAGAGATCTCTGGTGTCTCTTCCCCTTCCTATAAAGTCATTAGTCCTACTGGATTAGGGCCTCACCCTTAGGACCTTTAGTGAAATAATTAAGGTTAAAATGGTCATATTTCCAAATACAGTTACACTGTGGTTAGGGCTTCAACATGTAAATTTTAGAGGGAGACAGTCTAGTCCTTTCTTTCTAGCAAGGTACAAGAAAACAGAGGGTGATTTAAAAAATGGAGACCCAGGAGTCTGGTTTCATTATGTCACAAACCTGTTTTGCTGAGTTGTCCTTGTTGGAAGACCAGGGCAGCTCTCACCGGGAAGACTCTGCATTTCACTCCGGTATCCCAGCATACCAGCCTTCGCTGGGATCGGTGCTGGGGTTCCTTTCTGCCACTCTCAGCCTCCAGTGGGTGTCTTACTTAAATGAAAATTCAGGACAACTGCATAGGCCTGGCTAAGATTTTTTACTGGGAGAAAAACACCCCAGAATGCTACTAGGCTCTCTAAGAATTCTTAAGATTATATAGTTTGCTTTTATTGGATAGCTAAGATATAATTTCTTTATACTGTTTTTTTATCCTGATGAGTTTATCTTAAAGAAATTTTCCTTTCATACTGCTTTTTACAGACATAGGGCATAATTAGGCTTAATCACAATAATCCAGTTTATCGTGATGCAAATAGGTGAAAAAAATTGCAAAATATTCATATGATTTTGGGGTAACCAAACACCTGGGATTAGCTAATAAAGTTTTCATTTTGGGAAAAGTATTATTTTTTAAAGTGTGTTATACCAAACTTGGTGATCAAGGTTTACAGAAAGACATTTGAGTAATTTCAGGAGCAATTTCAGGGCCGGCACTATCATATGAAATTGTCTGCTGAGTGGGTGGATATCACTGTTTATTACGGGTTATTTACTGGGAGCCGTGTGGGACGGAAGTGTCAAGTGAGTAGAGCCAGTGAGACAGAATGATAAAGGAAAAAAATGACCAGCTGGGTTTGTAGCTTAACAACAAGAGATTTTTACTAACTAGCTCTATGACATTAGGTAGGTCCCTTAATTTTCCAGGGCATAGTTTCCTTATCTAGAGAATGAATGTTGACAACTGCTAAGGTTCTGTATTAGGATAGTATGAGCTGTTGTAACAAACTCTACAGTTCCAGTGGCTTAAACATGGTAGAAATAGTCATACTTCAAAGATAAAAATACTTTTGACTGTTAAAGTTTTTTCTTTTTCGAATAGATTGTTAAAACTGAATTTATAACCTTGTTGGAAAAGCACACATCAAAAACTCATAGCTCAAGTTATTAAAAAAAAAATGAACACCGGATTAACCAGCACCCAGGAACACTCTCACCAAATTACTGACAGCAACTACCATTCTGACTTCTAATATAAATTAGTTTTGCTCATTTTTAGCATTTTCTATAAATGGAATCACATAGTATGTATGTCTTTTATGTGTGTCTTCTCTGAGACATTCAGTTGTGAGATTCATATGTGCTGTTGCATGTGGCAATAGTTCATGAATTTTGATTGCTTCATGCTGTTTTATTGCATGAATATATCAAAATACGGGGTCCAGCAGAAGTAAGGCTTGCTTGAGTGTGGCTGGTAGGGAACGCAAATGTTTCGCATGAGATGGACAGCAATTTGAACATTTCACCTAAAATGTCATATGGTGTGCTTCAGTGTGATATTGTTATGTTATAGAACTACACACATATGATTTTGTAATAAAAGGGGCTTTATTTGTGCTGGATCCTGTATATCTGTTCTTTGTTGATAGATATTTGAGTTATGATGAAGGATGCTGCTATGAAGATTCTTATACATTTTTTGTTGCATACACACACACATACACACATATATAAAATATATATCCATTTCTAGTGATACGTATTTAAGAATTTCATTATTGAAAAATACTACAAGTTTTCAGGTGGTTGTACAAGTTTATACTTTTACCATCAGGATATGAATGTTCTTATTGATCCTCATTCTCACCAACACTTGGTATTGTTAATCTGGTTAATTTTAGCCATTTTAGTGGGAATGAACTCTCATGTTTTAAATTTTAATTTCCCTAAGGGTTGATGAGGATTAGTAACCTCTCATATATTTATTAGCCATTTGGATATATTTTTTGCTATTTAAATTCCTTACCTACTTTTATATTGGATTGTGTTTCTATTTATTGATTTGCAGCTGTTCCTTATGTTTTCTGGATATGAACTTTTAGTCAGCCCTGTGCCACTGTATTAACTTCTTTTCTTTCTTTTTTAAAATATTTTATTTCTTTATTTTTAGAGAGAAGGGAAGGGAAGGGGAAGGAGAAGGAAACACCAATGTGTGGTTGCCTCTTACATGGCCCCCAGTGGGGACCTGGCCTGCAACCAAAGCATGTGCCCTGACTGGGAATCGAACCGTGACCCTTTGGTTAACTTCTTTTCTAATTCTTGTTTTTTCATCTTTATTCTCTCTCTAGTTTTCTTTGGTTTACTTGATTTTATTAATTTTTTGAGTTGGAAGCTGATTACATTTATTTTAATCTTTCCTTAAAGAAAAAGTTTTTAAGGCAATGATTATGTCTCTGAATACCTAGCTTTTCTTGTTGGTTCTGATAGGTAGTGTTTGTTTGTTTGTTTTTTATCATTCTCTCTATATCCTGTAATTTCAGTTTGGATTTTCTCCTTGAATCAAGAATTGTTTAAGAAGAAAGTTTTCTTTTTCTCTTTTGTTGTTAATTTCTTGTTTGCTGCCTTGGGATCAGAAGATACTGTTTATACTACTACTTTGGGCAATTTATTAACACTTTCTTTGACCTAATCAATTTTATGACTCTTCCAAAAGCACTTGAAAAATACATTATTTATATTAAGGAACTAGAAATTTATATTATATGTAAAATCAGTTTTATTATGTTGCCTTTTATGATCTTTTATTTAAAAACTTTTTTTCGCTTGTTTGTCATGTACTGAGATTAGTTTCCTAAGACTGAAGTGTTTTTCTCTAATTCTCTCTGAATCTCCTAACATATGTATTTTATGAGTAATACTCTAAGATGTGCACACTATTTTATCTTCTTTGAGATATTTACCCTTTGGCATTATGAAATACCCTTCCTTGTCTTATTAAATACTTTTGGCCTGAATCCAACTTTGAACAATATTCAGATTATTATTTTTTCATTTCATATATATATTTGCCTAATATATGTTTGCCTATTATATCATCTTCACCCCTTTCTGAGAATCTGTATTTGGCACAGAACTATATGTTGTGATCCAATAGGAATATATTTTTCTTTGAAAAGGTGAGTTTAGCTCTTTCATATTTGTTGATATGACAAATACAGAATACCCAATGCCCCAGTCCTGTGTTTCTTTTTTATAGTAGATACTATAAAAAAGTATTTTCTTTTATGGTCCATGAAGAGAATTAGTGTATTATCTTTTCTTCTTTGTCTCCTGTTCCATCTCCTGATACTACAGTTACATATCTTTCTTACTGTTTGCCATCATATTATTCTGTAAATTTGGTCTTTGTCACTTGATTTTTTGTAAAGCTTAAATAATATCCTTTATCCTCAGCAGGATCATTGGTGTCTACCTTACTTCCATCTTCTTTTCTCGTTCCTCTGTCAATTTTTGTTTTAATTCCATATTTTCAGGCCATATGACATTTACCTTTTGTTCTATTACCTTATACTTATATTGGTTTTAGTCTTAGTACGTAATCCACTTAAGCAGAGGAGGCGGCACTCCACCAGTCTCTTTGCATTAATTGTTTCAGTGGTCTCTTGGTTGGATGAAGTTTGACTTCTAGTAAATTCCTTAGAAGGGCTCAGGCAAATGATTCTGTTCATTTTATTTGAATGTAACTCAAAGTTTTGCTGGTTTACATAAAATCCTGAATCCCAGCCTATATTTTTTTAAGGATTTCATGAGTATTGTGCCACTCTTTTTTTTACTACTGAACATTTGCTATAAAGAAGTTCAAAGCCAGGCTGGCTCTTATGTGTGACTCTTATCTTTTTGTCTAGCTTTCTAAGAGTTTCCTTCTTCATCTTTGAAGTCTAGAATATTTATTAGGCTATGAGTTGGTATAGGCTGTTCAGAGGCACTTATCTCAAGGAAATGGCGTGCTCTTTTAATAGATTCAGGTTTCTTGAATTAAAGCTCCCAATATTGTGGAAAAAAACTAAGACCACCCAACTGAATACAGGCAAGGGCTATTGAATCAGAGCTTCCAATATAAGCAAGTCAGCCACCGTCACCTGTGTTTGGCAGTCATGCAAAGGCAGGAAGAGAAGTGGGAAAGCTTCATGGTGAAAATGGGAGGGCTTTAGGTGTGACCTGATGGCGGAAGGGTTAGGTATGGGGAAACAATAGGTAGGCTAACTGTAAGGGGGGCATCCTAATGTGATTGGTTCAGGCACGTATTTGATTTTCTAATTGTTTCTAATGGGAAATTGAGGCAAAAATTAAGGAAGCTGGCAGTTATTGATCCAAATATGGACATTTTGGACTAATTGCTATGAGGGGTTGTTTGGTTTCCTGGGCTGGTATTTTATATATGTCTGGATATTGTTGGTAAATCCGGACTTTTGATCTTTATTTTTCCCATTATTTAAGCTTTTTTTCTTGGCATTCTCACAATGCTTACTCTGGCCATCCTTTAACTGTCTTCCATAGCAATCGTTTTCTCTCAAGTTCTTTTAAACTTCCACTTAATTTTTTTCCTTTTTAAAATTTCTCTTCCTTATATCTCAGACTGTGTTCACTGCATTTATTTTCCCTTTTACTCAATCTGATTTTGCCTTTATTTCTGTGATTGCTTTATTTTTACTTCTACTTCATTCCAGAAGGCTGCCAGCCCATATTTAATCTCTCTCGTGTTATTTATTCCCTGGGCTCTTGCATCTGTGCTTCGCACTCACGTTTAATAGAGGACATTTCTTTAGTAGGTATTAAAAATTTTCATTTTCTCAGTGGCAACACTGATCTGTGTTCCCCATTGCCATTTGCTTTTCTTGATCCTTTCCTCACTTTAAAAAAAAAATCTGTATTATCTTTATGTAGAGCCTATGCTTTTTTATTACTCAACTTAAGAGGCAAATTATTCTTGGCCCACTAAAATGTGTAAGGGTGAGCCAAGGCTATTTAGATTAGGTGAAATTTTTCTTATGATCCAGGGTTCTATGTGTGAGTTCATTTAGACTTTACTTCTTTTTACCCAATAAAGAAAACTCCGTTGCTTTTTATTTATTATTTATTCTTAATGCATGGCTCTCTTCTTTCCCGATACCACAGACACAGGCTAAAACTGTGGCATGTGATTCTTTGTTTAGCTCAGCCTCTTCTGTTTCCAGGCTCTCACGGTGTACCATTCCCCCTCCCCCATCTGATATCCCCGCCCTTCCTACTATAAACTAACATGTGCATCACAGTATGTGCCCCTTCCTAGGTACCCCTCATATTTAAAAAGTATATGTTTTCTCATGCTCTTTGGAAGCTGTAGCTGAGTATTCCTTTCCAAAATCTCCCCCCCGCCCCCCCGCTCCTTTTTACATTACCCATTCTTAATTAAAACTGTTGTTTGAAGCTCTCACCTAACCATTAGGTGGTGAAGGGGTTGTGGTCAGTATGAGGATCTGAGGTTTTAACTGTCTCCCAGTTTTGTCTTTTGGTTTCTTTTTATTCTTGCTACTTTTGGATAATTGTGTGTCATTTTTCAGGGAAATAAGAAGGAAATGTGGATTCTTTGCCATCATGTTCAAACCATCATTTTCAGGTTGCCCCAAAGGAGACAGGGAAAGATGGCTCCTGCCGTGACTGGGAATGTCCCTCGCTTGGCGGACTCAAAAGCAGGGAGTCCTGCCCTCGTGGGGCCAGATCATTTTATCTCCAACTCCTCTGTTTCCCCACGAGGCTGGCATTCAGATTTTTGCACCAGTAGTTTTTGTTTAAAAAAAAATTATAAGATATAACAATCATGTCTCCAGTGTTTTCTTCTAGAAAAAAAAGTAGTAACTATCTTTTTCCTGTCAAATGGGCATCCAGCCTCCTCCCCAGGCCTGACTCTGAGTCTCCGGAGGTCTCTCCCCTCACACCACCCCTCCCCTCAGTTCTGGTACAGGACCTGAGTGTACAAACAGACCAACCTGGATGAGAAGCAGCTGGCCAAGTTGCACACGAAGGTGAGAGAACCTGCTGGCAGCAAATTAGTGTTCAAGCTAGTATTTTAGAAGAAAATTGGTAAATAAAGTTTAGACTTTGGTTGTGTTTTATTGGTAGCTCATGTAGAGAAAATATTTTGTAATTTTTTTCTCCTTGAATTAACTTTTTAATAAAATTATCTGGCCTTTCAAGAACGATGAAGAGACATTGATCTGTGGGATGTGACTTTTGAGAGCTCCTGGAAAGCCTCCCTGGCCAAAAGCAGCGAGCCCCTCTGGTTTCGTCTCCCTGCTTGACCGGGAGCCGCTTGGCAGTGCTCTTCCAGTGCACTGAGGCAGAGTTTCAACAAGTGCATATGGACCTATTAGCTGTTCTTCCCCTCATTTGATTCTCACAGCCACCCTTTAAACAAAACCTCCCTGAGAATTTTCTGACTCTCCCTTCAAGGGTAACAGCAACGATTGTGATGGATGTTAGACTGGGCAGTCAATACAATGGATTAAGGTACAATCTAAAATATGGCAATGAAGTGGATGTGGTGGATACTTTGTCAGGCCTGAGCTTCCAAGCACAGCCCCCTCTGCTAAGGTGATTAGTCAGAGCCAGGGTCTTTGATTAGAGGCTTCAAAGTTGGGGTGGGGATTCACTGTGCCTAAATAGGTCAGGATACGGTCTTGTCTTTTATGGGCTCAGCTATTTCTTTTCATTCCCAAATGACATGTCTGAGCATCTTTGCTATGTTTAGAATTGGGAGGGAGGGAGTTGATAAGAGACCCCACTTTCACCTTGAAATTTGATACAACTCAGCCTTTAATCAGAGTTATGCACCTGTGTAAGTCATACTTGTTTTGATGTGCATACAATGATACTCTGATTTCCATTCTGCGTTTGTTCTTTGAAATACCTTCCTAGAACTTTGCTGGGGAGGGATGGGGGCGGGGTAATAATGGGGCATGATTAAGTCATTCTTTTGTTCCTGACCATAATACCATAGTAGCACCTGGTACTCTCATATTCACTTCTCAATAAATAATCTCACTGGGATGTTGTAAAGACCAGGGGCAGGGACAACTGTGTATGGAGGGGGAGAAAAACCCATCAGTGGGGAGGGAGGATCCCGTTCTGCAACATAGGGCAGTGGAATAGGAGAGCCTTCTGCCAGATAAATGTGGGTGACGGTGTGGGTGGGGGAGGGGTTGGTGGCAGCAGACAATGATATTAGGAAAACAAAATCCGATGGTGCAATTATCTCATTTACAAGCTTTTAGTGCCTTCTCCCTGCTTGCTTTGAGGATGAAGTCCAGTCACTTTAGCCTTGTGTCATGTCATATCATGTCTCCACCGGTTCTAGGCACAATGACCCTAAATTCCTTAACTCAATCAAATACCATGTTGATTTAAGGCTTTGGCATCATTTGTACTGCTCTCTCTTGAAATGTTTGACCCCCTTGGCAAATACCTAGTTATCATATAGATCCCCACTTAAATTGTCACTTCATGGAGCAGGAAATATAGCAGGTGTCGTATGTTTAAACTACAAAACCCAGGTGTGTAACAAATGGAATTTATTTTTTACATATCAACTATTTTACTCTAATTCCCTATTTTGTCTAATGGCAGGAGAAGCTGCAATTTTGTTAATCCATTAAACTCAATCACTTTCAAGATTTCCTCTAATTCCAGAATTAAACTTAATTACCTCAGATGTTTCCCCACCTTTGGGTCTCTATGGGGCTGCACCTAATTTGCAGGTGTACTTACAGATTTTCAAGGCATGTGGGAGAACATCAAGTCCCTGGTTTCTAGCCATGAAATATTCGTTACTGTGACTGCTTTTCGATGCATTTCTGGTCATGGCATTCTGATGTCTGGCTTCTGTCAAGGTGTGCTATCTTGCCTGACCATGGGGATGGTCATTGTCAAGAGAATTAACTACACCTTTATACCATCCATGGCGGGCAACCCACTACCCAGCCTCTGCCAACACACTGCTTTTCTTGGTCACAACGCATCCACAAGCATGTTGACTTTCTCCTTCACAACAGACCCCTTGGGGCCAAGTAAATGCGTAAATTGACTCTTTAATTATCTTCATTTTGTAGAATTGTCATGGAGTAATCTGATACTCTGACCCCTTCAAGATTTTGCTATTGATATTTAAGTCTAGGCTTATTTTGAAACTCAAAAACCTAGAATGGACAATATTTTTGTATTCTTGCTATGAAAATTCTATTCCTTTTTTAGATTATTGAATGCCTCCAGCTCTAAAGGGAACTCATGAGAAATTGTGGGTTTTGGAGGGAAGTACTTTGCTTATTCAAGAAATTAATCAGCTACAAAAGCTTTTTTCAATGTCAGGACCAGCTCAGGCTCAACCGTCACGGGCTGAAATTACATGCTGAAGTGATTGTGTCTCTGTCGTTGCCAGGTCCATGTGTCCCACCAAACTCTGAGCTTTACTGGAGATCTGGGACAATGTCTGTGTTGCTCACCACCAAGACTTGAGCTCAAAGCACAGGACTTGGCAAAGAGTAAGAGTTCTACAAATTCTTGTTAAATGTTGAGTAATCTGAAGAGACAGGAGATCAGTGTGACAGCAGGTGGGGTCTGGTATGGGGTGGGGGGACTGAACAGACAAATGTGGGAAATGGCTGCAACTGGTCCCTCTCAGTTGGGGCAATGATACTTTATAGGTGCAGCAAGGGCTTAAATGTTGTTGTGGAACCCACTGGTACTAGAATCACTGTGCTCTGCATAAATTTCCAGTAGACACTGAATTCAGTTGGGAACCCATTCTTGAATATTAGCAATATGCATGTAGTGAGGGACAGTGGGGGAAAACACCTCATCTGCATGTAGGTAGCATTGTTTGCATCTACCTAGAAGCTTCTTTACATGTTTCTCCCTCTCACCCCTCCACATCCCTCAAATTGGACTGAATGTAGTTTTGGCTCACTACAGAGGGGGTCCATGTTGCTATGGTGAGAACAGGGCTTTGCAAAGTTCCGTGCTACATGCTGTAACTGAGGTCAGAGGTTTCCTGCAGAACAAGTAGGCTTGCTTGAAGAAAACAAATACGTTTAAAAATAACAAGCTGGTAATTCACTTTCTCATCTTATCAGGTTGTCAGGAAATTTGTGTGTGTTTTTATAATTCGAAAAGCATATCTGAATCTTTCTTGTCAGGATTGATTATTTTGGGACTTTAAAAAGCAATACACTCAATCAGGGAGCAAAACTGTGGAAAATCCTGACTTGAAAGCAGATGGTGAGATTTCTTACTCATTTGGCTCTCAGGGAATCTGGGCACATTGTTGGTGCTCCAGAAAGCAGGCTAATGTCTTTAGGTTTCTGTGTCAATTTATCTTCTCCAGGGAAGGACGTGGGAGGAAAACATAAGTAAGTTTTATCTAAATCTCTCTGTGCCTCCAGCTCCAGTAGTTGGTGGCCTGGCATTAGCTTTTAGAAATGGACATCAGATCAAAAAAAAAAAAACAAAACAAAAAACCCCCCCAAAAACCCAAACCAAAAAACCTTTGTAAGATGGGTTCAGAGGCAAGGAGGGAACCTCTAAGACCAGTGACTTGGCCTTCTTATTTTACAGATGAGGAAACTGAGGCCTAGAGATGTGAATTCACTTGCTCAAGGTGACATAGTTAATTAGTGGTAGAGCTGTATCATGATTATTCAAACCACTTCTTCTCAAACTTTTATTTCCATACAAATCACATGGGGATCATGTTAAAAAATGTAGATTCTGATTCAGGAGGCCAGTGGCATGACCTGAGAATCTGCATTCTTACATGATCTGGGGGTTGGTAACATTCATGGGCAACACTGATTTATTACGTAGCAGGGACCTAAACCTAAACCATTCCTGAATACCTCCTTCAGAGAGGATGCTGGGTTAAGGCATGGAAGGATGCTCGAGAGCACTCACCCAAGGTGAGCTCACTGAACAGGAAGGTCCAGTGAGGTCAGGAAAGCAAGGTCTGGTTTATGGAGCTCTGACTCTTGGGTAAATTTTTCTTCTTTCAGTGTTGACTCTGGCACTTTTCTTGCTTCTCCCACAGGACAGGATCTTGGAAATACGGGTTGCCTGTTAATCATGTAAGGAAAAATTGTAAAAGATTTTACAATGGCAATAAAAAATTACTGAGTACCCTATGAAATTTTAGGTCTTGTCTAGCATACTGATCTGAATTATCTGATTCTAAAGTGTTCTACTTCCATTACCATTGATATGTTATTTAATCTGCAAATTGTAGGACTCTAAGTATAACACAAATGATTTCCTGTCTGTAGAAACGCAAATGAAATTTGTCCCATAAAATGCAAGTGATTATTGCCATGTAGATATCGACCACATCTATTTGTAAATGCATTCTAGAATTCTTGTGTCTATCTGTGTGTTCTTTGAATTCTCCTTTGAATTAATTGTATCATTGTACTAGTTCCCTCATTACTTCCTGATTTAAGTAAAATATTTGACACATGTTTAGTGAAAAAGGTATGATTTTTATCCTTTTAAAATTATTGTTCTTCAAAAATCACTTGATTATTTGGTTAGATATCTTCTCCAAAAGAGGTAAGACTGTGAGCATTTAGGATCTTAATTGCCAACATTTATATAGTACTTAGTGTGTGGAGCCTCAAAGGATCTAAAGTTGCTGATGAGGCTCAGAGATGTAAAGAGACTTATCCAGGGACACACAGCTAAGATGTAGTAGAGCAAGGAATTATCTTTTTCTTGTACTACTTTTTAGTTATTTGTGTATTCAGATGACCCACATCTTCACCATTGCCCCAGACAGTGAATCAGTAAAAGGTAGGAAAATCAAGACATGGGAGAGGGCCTGTTGGAACTGGCGCTCTTTGCCTATTTGGTGGATTCTTCTGGAAAGGGGCCAAGGAAAATGTGAAGGATTGTGAACAGACATCATGGATAAGTTTACAGTTTCTATTGTTTACCTCAGGAATGTCTCCTGCAAATGCAGAGTGGCAATTAAGGGTCTCTCTGTAGCTAGATGGCTCAATGCCACTGCATATGAGCATGGCCATGGTGACAGTGATGGCAGTGATAAAAAGTCTCTGAATCAAACTGACCCGAGTTTGAATGCTGATCTGTCATTAACAAATTGTTCTACTCTTGGCAGAGTTGCTCAACTTCCCTGGATTTTTTTTTTTTAATCTGTAAAATGGGGTAGCGCAATTTCATAGGCTTACTGCAAGGAATTCATGAAATGACAATATAGTTCCTAGTCACTATTCGTCAAACATTATTTCTTTTTGTTTTCTCTTTACTTTTCCCATAAAATATATTAATTTAAATTTAAGCCTGTTTACCCAGATGAAAGTTAACTACTCAGTGACATTTATTGAACACACAGTTCCAGCCTTGTGGGAGAGACGGTGGGCTATAGTATAGAAAAATGTAAATGTTCCCATGCCTGCTTTTGGTGAATGCTCAGTCTGAGGAGGGTAGTAACAGATCTTAAAGACATCAGTGCAGTAAGAGTTTGGAGAAGCAAGGTGTCAGGTTTGGAAAAGCTGATTATGGGTACAACATGAACAAAGATGAGGTGGCAGAAACAGAATGATGTGGAGAAGGAATTGATTTACCAGCAGGGAGGGTGGTGTTGGAAAGCATTGGAGCACAGATGAGGAGAGCAGGCCTGTGCTGGCCTGGAAGAGGACCTTGGTGTCAGGATAAGCAGTTAGCACTAGATATAGTAAGTGACAGCTCATCCCTGGTGAGTCTCAAGCAGAGCAATGAGTGATCTTCTGTGCAAGCATGGACACTGCCTTCTGGACCTTCTCCCATGGCTTCTGTTTGTTGCTGTTGAGCTCCCTGCATCTCTCCTGGAGGTCACAGGTGCCACATACTACTCTGACACTGATCCAGAGGTTGCCTTGAGGAGTGGGGAGGAGGAGGCTACAGTGGGGAGGGATCACAGTTTAAATGCCCCATGCAGGCAGCTCTCCCAGATTTCTGCATATCATACTTCCTTCTCTGAGTGCCTATGCTTCTGATCGCTTTGGAGGATGTTCTCTGAAACTTTTTTTTATTGTAAATAGGCTTAATTATTGTTTTTGCTCTTTAGGTTCTCAATTTAAGGAAAAGGTAATAATTTTGACTGCTAAAAAATTGAGCTTTGCTGCTTTAGTCAATATTTATTTTATTTTATTTTTAATTTATTTTAATTGTTGTTCTTGTACAGTTTTCTGTCTTTTACTCCCATCCCAGCCCACTGCCCAGCCCTCCCCACCTCCGTCCCATTTCTACCCCCTTGTTTTTATCCATGTGTCCTTTATATTTGTTCCTGTAAACCCTTCCCCTTTTCCCTTGAAATTTCCTTCCCTCTCCCCTCTGGTGACTGTCAATCTGTTCTCAATTTCAATGTCTTTGGTTATATTTTGCTTGTTTGTTTTGTTGGTTAGGTTCCTGTTAGAGGTGAGATCATGTGGTATTTGTCTTTCAATTCCTGGCTTATTTCACTTAGCATGATGCTCTCCAGTTCCATCCATGCTGTTGCAAAGGGTAGGAGCTCCTTCTTTCTTTCTGCTGCATAGACTTCCATTGTGTAAATGTACCATAGTTTTTTGATCCATTCATTTACTGATGGGCACCTGGGTTGCTTCCAACACTTGGCTATTGTACATTGTGCTGCTATGAACATTGGGGTGCATAGGTTCTTTTGGACTGGTGTTTCAGGGTTCTTAGGCTATAATCCTAGCAGTGGGATTGCTGGGTCAAAAGGTAGATCCATTTTTAGTTTTCTTAGAAAATTCCATACTGCTTTCCATAGTGGTTGTACCAGTCTGCAATCCCACCAACAGTGCACTAGGGTCCCCTTTTCTCCACAACCTCTCCAACAATTGTTGTTTGTTGCTTTGTTTATGATGGCCATTCTGACAGGTGTGAAGTGGTATCTGATTGTGGTTTGAATTTGCATCTCTCTGATAGCTAGTGATATTGAGCATCTTTTCATGTGTCTCTGGATCCTCTGTATGTCCTCCTTGGAGAAATATCTGTTCAAGTCCTTTGCCCATTTTTAAAATTGGGTTGCTTGTCTTCTTAGAGTGGAGTCGTGTAAGTTCTTTATATATTTTGGAGATTAAACCCTTGTCTGAGGTATCATTGGCAAATATGTTTTCCCATACAGTCGGTTCTCTTTTTATTTTAATACTGTTTTCTTTAGCCTTGTGGAAGCTTTTTATTTTGATGAGATCCCATTTGTTTATTCTTTCCTTTATGTCCCTTGCTTTAGGGGACATATCAGTAAAAAATGTTGCTGCATGAAATATTTGAGATTTTCCTGCCTATGTTCTCCTCTAGGACTTTAATGGTGTCACAGCTTATATTTAAATCTTTTATCCACCTTGAATTTATTTTTGTGTATGGTGTAAGTTGGTGCTTGAGTTTCATTTTTTTGCATGTAGCGGTCCAGTTCTCCCAACACCACTTGTTGAAGAGGCTATTTTTACTCTATTTTATGTTGCTGCCCCCCTTTGTCAAATATTAATTGACTGTAGAGACTTGGGTTTATTTCTGGGCTCTCTGTTCTGATCCATTGGTCCATGTGCCTGTTTTTATGCCAGTACCAGGCTGTTTTGATTACAGTGGCCTTGTGATACAGTTTGGTATCAGGTATTGTAATCCCTCTTACTTTGCTCTTTGTTCTCAAAATTGCTGCAGCTATTCGGGGTTGTTTATGGTTCCATATAAATTTTTGAAGTGTTTGTTCTATATCTGTGAAATATGCCATTGGTACTTTAATAGGTATTGCACTGAATCTGTAAATTGCTTTGGGTAGTATGGACATTTTGATGATGTTGATTTTTCCGATCCATGAACACGGTATATGTTTCCATTTGTTTGTGTCTTCCTTGATTTCTTTCTTCTGTGTTGTGTAGTTTTCTGCATACAGGTGTTTTACCTCCTTGGTTAGGTTTATTCCTAGGTATTTTATTTTTCTTTTTGCTATAATGAATGGACTTTTTTTTCTTGATTTCTGCTTCTGCTGTTTCATTGTTGGTATACAAAAATGCCTTTGATTTCTGGATATTGACTTTGTATCTGGCTGTTTGGCCAAATTCATTTATTAGGTCAAGCAGTTTTTTGGCTGAGTCTATAGGATTTTCTATGTATACTATCATGTCATCTGCAAACAATCATAGTTTTGTTTCCTCCTTTCCAATTTGGATGCCTTTATTTCCTTTTCTTGTCTAATCACTGGCTAAGACTTCTAATACTATACTGAATAGAAATGGTGAAAGTGGACATCCTTGTCTTGTTCTTGATCTTAGTGGAAAAGGTTTTAGTTTTTGCCTGTTGAGTATGATGTTGGCTGTAGGCCTCTCATATATTGCCTTTATTATGTTGAGGAATGCTCCCTCTATTCTCACTTTGCTGAGTGTTTTTATCATAAATGGTTGTTGTACCTTATCAAATGCTTTTTCCACATCTGTTGATATGATCACGTGATTTTTGTCTTTGATTTTGTTTATGTGATGTATTACATTTACTGATTTGTGAATATTGAACCATCCTTGCATCCCTGGGATGAATCCCACTTGGTCATGGTGTATGATCTTTTTAATGTATTGTTGGATGCAGTTTGCCAATATTTTTTTGAGGATTTTAGCACCTATGTTCATCAGCAATATTGGCCTGAAGTTTTCTTTCTTTGTTGTGTCTTTATCTGGTTTTGGGATTAGGGTGATGCTGGCTTCATAAAAAGAGTTTGGGAGTCTTCCATCATTTTAGATTTTTTGGAATAGTTTGTGAAGGATAGGGGTTAGTTCTTCCTTAAATGCTTTGTAGAATTCTCCTGTGAAACCATCTGGTCCAGGGCTTTTGTGTGTTGGGAGTTTTTTGATTACTGCTTCAATTTCATCTGCTGTTATTGGTGTGTTCAGGCTTTCTGCTTCATTGAGTTTTGGAAGATTATATTTTTCTAGAAACTTGTCCACTTCACCTAGGTTTTCAAATTTCTTGGTATACAGTTCTTCATAGTAATTTCTTATAATCCTTTGTGTTTCTGTGGTGTCAGTTGTGATCTCTCCTCTTTCATTTCTGATTGTATTTATTTGGGTCTTCTCTTTTTTTTTTCTTGATGAGCCTGCTTAAATCTTGTCAATTTTGTATATCTTTTCAAAGAACCAGCCCCTGGATTCATTGATCCTTAGAATTTTGCTTTTAGTCTCTATGTCATTTAATTCTGCTCTGATCTTGGTTATTTCCTTCCTTATAGTTGCTCTGGGCTGTTTTTGTTGTTGTTCCTCAAGTTCTTGTAGGCGTAGGGTTAGGTGGTTTGTTTGAAATGTCTCTATCTTTTTTAGGTAGGCCTGTATTGCTATGAACTTCCATCTGAGGACTGCCTTTGCTGTGTCCCATAAGTTTTGGGCCATTGTGAGTTCATTTTCATTTGTTTCCAGAAACTTTTTGATTTCTTCCCTAATTTCATTCTTGACCCATTCATTGTTTAAAAGCATGCTATTCAATCTCCATGATTTTGAGTGTTTTGAGTTTTTCCTCTTGGGGTTGGTTTCTAGTTTCAGTCCCTTGTGGTTGGAGAAAATGGTTGGTATGATTTCAATTTTCTTGAATTTGTTGAGGCTTGTTTTGTATCCTATCATGTGGTCTATCTTTGAAAATGTTCCATGTGCATTTGAAAAGAATGTGTATTTAGTTTCTTTGGGATGAAGGGCTCTCTATATATCTGTTAAATCCATTTCATCTAGAGTGTTGTTCAGTGCCACAATATCTTTGTTGATATTTTGTTTGGAAGATCTGTCATTTTTGATAGTGGGGTGTTAAAATCCCCTACTATAATTGTGTTGCTGTCAATATATTTCTTGAAGTCCTCTAAGATTTTCTTTATGTATTTGGGTGCTCCTATGTTGGGTGCACATACATTTACAATGTTTATGTCTTCTTGGTGGATTCTTCTCTTCAGTATTATGAAGTGACCTTCTGGGTCTCTCTTTATGGCCCTTCTTTTAAAGTCTGTTTTGTCTGATATGAGTATTGATACCCCAGCTTTTTTCCCTGTCCATTTGCTTGGAAAATTTGTTTCCAGCCCTTCACTTTGAGTCTGTGTAGGTCTTTTGTTCTGAGGTGGGTCTCTTGTAGGCAGCATATGTGTGGGTCATGCTTTCTTATCCAATCAGCTATTCTATCTCTTTTGATTGGAGCATTTAATCCAATTACATTTAAGGTCATTATTGATATGTACTGATTCATTGCCATTTTCATACCTATGTTCCTCTCTCTCTCTCTTTTCCTTCCTTTCCTTAAAGCAGTCCCTTTAGCATCTCTTGCAGAACTGGTTTGGCAGAGGTGTATTCTTTTAGACTTGTTTTGTCTGGGAAGCTCCTTATTTGGCCTTCTATCTTGATTGAAAGCCTTTCTGGGTAAAGTAGTCTTGGTTGGAGGCCTTTGGTTCTCATTACTTGGAATATTTCTTGCCATTCTCTTCTGGCTTGGAGAGTTTCCATTGAGAAGTCAGCTGCTAACCTTATCGGGGCTCCCTTGCATGTTACTTCCTTTTTCTCCCTTGCTGCCTTTAAGATTCTCTCTTTGTCTTGGAATTTTGCCATTTTAATTATGATGTGTCTTGGAGTGGGCCTCTTTGGGTTCCTCTTGATTGGGACTCTCTGTGTTTCCTGGATTTGTGTGACTTTTTCTCTCATCAAATCAGGAAAGTTTTCCATCATTAGTTTTTCAAATAGGTTTTCCTTCTCTTACTCCTCCTCTTCTCCTTCTGGAATCCCTATTATATGGATATTATTATATTTCATATTGTCTTGCATTTCTCTTAATCCCTCTTCATTCTTTCTGAGCCTCTTTTCCTTTTCTTGCTCTTTCTGGGTGTTTTTCTATTTTGTCCTCCAACTGTCTGATCCAGTCTGCTTCATCGATTCTGCTTTTCATTCCTTCCACTGTGTTCTTCAGTTCAGAAATTGTGTTCTTCATTTCTTCTTGGCCCTTTTTGATAGTTTCTATTTCCTTTTTCATGTTGATATAGTTTGCAGTGAGTTCATCATAGCTTCCCTGTAGTTTCTGGTAGCTCATTGAGAGCTCATGGAGCTTCCTGACAACCATTGCTCTGGACTCCAAATCTGATAGTTGAGTTGCCTCCATTTCATTTAGCATTCTTTCTGGGGCTTCGTCCTTTCCTTTCATTTGGGGATTGTTTCTTTGTCTTCCCATTGTTTGTGAGACTCTTCTTGTCAGCCTCAGCTTCTTAAATTGATCTGTTGTGGCTCCCTGGGCTTATGGTGTGAACTTCTGTGGTAGAATACCTGTGAGATTCAGTGGTGCAGTCTCCTTCGGGTATCCTGGTGTTCACAGCTTCCACTCTTTCAGCTAGGATCATGGGTATGTGCTCTGGGTCTTCCACAAAGCCCCCTCCTCCAGTTGCAGGATTGCCGGTTGCAGAGCCACGTCTGGTCCCGGTCCCAAGGCTACCTCCAGTCGCTAGGCGCCTCCAGTCACAGGACCACCACCGGTCGCAGGGCCTCCCCCAGTCTCAGGGCCACCCCTGGTTCCAGAGCCTTCCTAGGTCCCAGTCCCAGAGCCACATTGGGTCCCAGGGCTGCTCCCGGTTGCAGGGCCTCCTCCGAACACAGGATCTCTTCCAGACGCAGGGTCTCCTCTGCTCGTAGGGCCTCCCCTGGTCGCAGGGCCTTCCACGGGTCACAGGGCCTCCCCCAGTCGCAGGGCCTCCCCCGGTCGCGGGGCTGCCTCCGGTCTGTTGGCTGCTTCTGGTCTCTCCTCCACCTCCGGTCACAGGGCCTCTCCAGTCGCGAGGCCTCCTTCGGTCACTGGTCTGGGTGAATTGCCCTCGGACTCCTGCATAATTCAATCCTCCCTCTGTCCTGGTTGGGTTTTCTTTTTTTTTGGTTCTGTATTTTTGTGGTTCCTAATGTTGGCTGTGAGAGGAGGCACAGCGTGTCCAGCTACACCTCCATCTTGCCCAGAAATTTCTTTAGTCAATATTTTTAATTACTGTTGTCTTTTGTAGAGAAGCCTCTTCATAATGGAACTGCATATGAGCCTTTTATGAGGATTTGACAAACTTTCATTCAAAACCAGGGCATCTTCAGTGGCTCAGGGACTGCATGCCGTGGGCTTTGGGTAACAGGGATGAAGCAGCTTTTCTTTTTATGGATGCATAACTGCTGAGGGCCAGTGTCAGTGCAGGTATTCGTATAGTGGACAGACCATCAGCTGTGTACCCAGTCTTCAGCAGGTGAAGTGGAAGACATTGAGCCTGGAGCAAGGGGAGACAGGAGACACACGAACTACCTAGGAGGGGAGCAGAGATGCAGATTGCAACTGATGAACGACATCGATGAAACAAAGCCGGGCAGCTAATAAAAATGACAATAACAGATACCTTTGCTGAGTGTTTTACATACACTATTTCATTTTCATCCTCATAACAACCCTGAAAGGTTGATGTTATTAATCTGATTTTAATAACAGATCTGGACCTAAATTCCCCATCTTTCTGAGAACGAAGGTTGAACTCTCTACAGCATTACATTGCTTCTCTAGGAAGACATTTCTAAGGATAAGGGCTGTTAGCTTGAGATGAAACCGTTCTTTTAAAAAAGTATATTTTATTGATTATGCTATTACTATTTCCCTAATTTTTTCTCCTCTCTATCTCCCCTCCACCCTATAGCCCTGAACCTCCAGCATTCCCCCCTTAGTTCATGTCCATGGGTTGTATGTATAAGTTGTTTGATGTCTCTGTTTCCTATCCATTCTTATCCTCTCCCAGTCTATTTTATGCCTACCAATTATGGTTCCTAGTCTCTGTACCTTTTTCCCCATTCTCCCCGCTCCACCTCCCTACTGATAACCCTCCATGTGATCTGCATTTCTGTGATTCTGTTTCTGTTCTAGATGTTTGCTTAGTTTTTGTTTTTTAGGCTCAGTTGTTAATAGCTGTGAGTTCGTTGTCATTTTACTATTCATAGTTTTTGATCTTCTATTTCTTAGATAAGTCCCTTAGCATTTCATGTAATAAGGGCTTGGTAATGATGAGCTCCTTTAACTTTACCTTATCTGGAAGCACTTTATCTGCCCTTCCATTCTAAATAATAACTGTTCTAACTTTAGGATTGAGATGAGTCTTAAGGAATGGTGAATTGTACTTGCCAATACAGGTATACCTGGCTTTCTTGCACTTAGCTTTATTGCTCTTCAAAATGTTGCATTTTTCATAAATTGAAGACTAGATTCTCCACCAGCAGCTAAAGGATTATAACTCACTTTATGGTGATGCTTGCTTTGAACTCACAATATCCCTGAGGTATGCCTGAAATCTATTTGCATGGGGGATCAGGGAGCATGTGGGAAATAACCGTGTGTGTGTGTGTGTGTGTGTGTATGTGTGTGTGTGTGTGTGTGTGTGTGTGAGAGAGAGAGAGAGAGAGAGAGAGAGAGAGAAAGGGGGAGAGAGGGACATAGGAGGGGGTAGGAGAGGAAATGAATTGGGTTCTGTCAGTCAGGGTTAAAGTCTTCCAGTTGAAAAGGAGTACAGATTTTGAATATATTAATAGACAGTGACACTCAGGCCATTGACTGCCCCAGTCCTCATGGAAGGATACCTGGGTGTTAGAAAGACAAGTCTAAAACTAAAGACTGGGTGAGTTACATCACCAAGTTCACCATGTATCATTAGTGGTAAAAGGCATTCTTTCTTCGGGACTTATGTAGCAGAATAACATAAAACCCAGGGAATGGAATTCTTTCCTGCTTTTTTGGATAGCACAGCGGGACTGCAGAGTATTTAGAGTACCAATGAATTCTGCAAAGACGAGCAGTAGCTTTTCCACATCTGAATTGGCCATTTTGGCACAGAAATCAGGCAAATATCCACAGAAAGAAGCCTTTGGTAGGGCCCTTGTCATGGCGGAAATGCTAGACTTTGTCAGGAAAAACTGAACAACTTTTAAATAGGGTTGGAGGGAAGGAAAAGAAAAAAGATTACAATGTCTTTTCAGTAGATTACTAGGGGTTGTATACTGTCCCCTTCTGGATTATCTGATCTTTTTTTGGGTTGTGTATCTTTCATTGTCTTTGAACTTGCATCATTTCAGCATTCCTGAATGCCTGTATATGTCTGCTTTTGATTCTCCCTTGAACTTGTAACATCTTACTAGTTTTCTCATTTACTAATAAGTTAAATAATATTTGTCATACAGCTTCATTTTATATTTGTACCAGAATCATGCTGTTATCTTTTCTAAAATTATCCTTTAATAGCTTGTTTTAAATGTTTAGCAAATGTACCCATATCTCACTTTTGATGGGTCAAATTTATTCACAAACGAGAGTGCCTGGAGCCTTTCCTGCATCTGTTCTGCTAAAGGGAGGCGGGGTGGGTCTCGCTTTGCTTGTTCAATTTCTTCTCTGCCTTCTTTTGAAATAGTGTTCTGCCCCTGCTGGGTGGCTTTTATAGACTTTGGTGATGTGGTTGGGTGGAGGGTAAAGTGATGAGGGAAACAAGGGGCCTTGGATGGAGCTAGAGGAAGAGATTTTGGGGACTGGGGGAAAGTTGGAATTAAGGAGGCAGGTACTCTATGTACTGCCAGCATGAGGGGAGTAGATAGGGAAGGAAAGAAATTTCAAGAGATGTATCCCTATTCACAGTATTTGATAATCACAAGCGAAGTTACCTTGAAAATACATTTGGTTTGCTGGACTGTGACTGTCTAAGTGCGACCTCCCTCTGAGAAGTCCTCTGGCTCAGTCATGGTTTTGTAGGTTTTACACCAATAAACTTGCTGTTGGCCATGGTGCCACTTGGGATGACATGTCCATAGGGCACTTTGGTATAAACAGGTATTTTTTAGCCGGAAAAATGTGCCTGGTTCCAGCTTCAGAGTTATAAGTGTGAAGTCTCAGTAGAATATAAACAACCACCCTATTTTTTTCCTTTTAGTGTTGTATTCCTAATTTCCCATTTTTCTCTCATATTTGCACTTGCTTGAAGTCCATATAAGTGCTGGTTTTTACTGGCCAAACCTAACTTGCTATGGCTAAGCAGAACAATTTTGTCCTTTTCTTGGACTAACCAAGAATAACTGACCAGGCCAACAGTTTTTCTCTCGCAAATTTCCTGGAGTCTTCCAGCCCTCCAGGAAATGTAAACTTGACCCAAATAGAAGAATTTCTTAAGAGATGCTGGAATGAATGACCCCACATCCTTAGGTTACCACCTCTCCATCTGAGTGCCAGCCTCTGTGCCCTTCTTCTTCGTAGCTGGCTGGGGGCCACATGTCAGACTTTTGACAAATAACTGTGCATCAATGGCGAGAAGAGACCCTGGTGGTCATCAGAAGCAGCTCAAAGTTGTCCCATCTCTGCCTATTACATATGGCATTCGTATTGTAACAAATACGCTTTTGTTAGGATAAAATATGTGACTTTGGGTAATAATTTCTCTAGGCCTCAGTTTCTTTATCTGTAAAGTGAATGGACTAGACTAGATGATTTCTAAACTATTTATGAACTTTCTGATGTTCTAAGAGCTCATGGATTTCAGGCATGAACAATAGATGATGGTGGTCTTCCTCACATCTCATCATACCACACAGCCCACTGCAATTCTGGCCCCGGGCTTGAATCGTCTGTTTACTAGAGCATCAGATTAACTGGAGTGAGCAGTTCTCCCTCCTTGAATATTTTGGCTAATTAAGGTTTCTCTATAAAGGACACAACCTGACTGACACCATCTCTGCTGGGCCCTGAATGAAAATGTGGGTGCATGTGAAGGCAGGACCAGTCAAGACAAGTAAACTCTAGTGAAATAATGACAAATGATAGAACCAGTCATTAGTAACACTGGTCAATTTCCCAGTGATTCTGGGGATAGCTTAGAAACTCCTTAGAACCCAAATAAAAGAAAAAGTAGGCATCAGGAACCAGATGGGAGAAGAGATGCCACAGAGGGTTCAGAAAGAAGACAAACTGAGGTGCTAATGGCAAGGTTCCCTGGCTCCCCATCTTGCTGAAAGAATTAGCTAGAACCAACAATTGAGGACAATTCTGGGCACCTCACATGTCCTGGCTCAGTCTCTCAGGTCCGCTCTTACCCACCTGAAACCTGGCGCAAAGGCCAGATCTCAGTCAGCTTGAATAGGATGACATGATTTCTGTTCCTAAGCCCTATGGTTGTCATTGAAAAATATCACCCAGGCATTGAGATGTATATATGTTATTTGAGAACTAACACTTATTTTTAGGTGATAAAAGAATTGTCTTTTTTTGTTATTGTTCCATCAACTCCAACTCACAAAAAGCCTTAGGTTTTTAAGAGCACCCACATGATTGCCTACCCAGTAAGAGAGGTTATATTCTCTTCTGTTGTAAGTGACAGAACGTTTTAGGAGCCTAAGCTCCCCTCTGACTTCTCCACCTGCACTGTGTTTACTGGGGGGAGGAAGTTTAGCTCTGACTTTCTTTGCCCATTTTCTAAAATTAAATTCCCCTGTAAGTTTGCCCCAGATAATTTACACGGAGGGTCAAAATCCTGCGCTACCTGGTCGGTAGTAGTCAAGCTTCTTTCTGGTTTTGCCTGGAGGCACTTTATGCTACTCTCTGGGAGCATCAGGGCTTTAGCTGCTGAGAGCTGCTGGGTTCAGGCTCTCAGGAACGCTTGTCTTCCCCTTCACTCTCATTTTTCCCGTTTGTTTCCAGTACTGGCGGGACCTGTCCTGCGTTTGGCTTGCTACACTTTATTTTGCCGGACTGCCCTTCCAGAACATACTTGCACCATTGTTAGGCCCTGGGGACTCAGCATAGCTTCCTTTTACAGCAGAAAGCAGGTGGTTGGGGGTAGGGGGTAGGTGGAGGTAGCCACTATCTTTGTCTCCTTTTTTGTTTTTATTCACATTCTGCTAGAGGAGAGAAAAAAACACATAACTTGTCTAAAATGGGGACACTTTTTGAGTGTGTCCGTTGGTATTAGTTATTGATAATTACTCCTAGATAACAAGAACAATCCAGGGACATTCCAGACAAACAAGGATTCTAAGGCCTCACACCAATGGACCAGGAGTACTTTGGCTCTAGGCCTCTGTTATGCCATTATGGCTTCCAGAATGTGCTTCCTCTACCTTCCCCTGGTTAGTTCCTGTTCACTCATTTTTCAGGTTTTGGTCTTGATAATGACCTTTCTTCTAGGAAGATTTCCCTGATGCCCCTGGGGCTGGATTTGATGCCCCGCTTCCAAACCTTTTCTTCCCTATCAAAGACATCATGTCATGTTATAATTTCCCATTTACAGCTCTCTCATTCTCCCTCATGAGCATGCACCCGGGGCTCAGAGACTGGACACTGTTTACCTTGACCCCAACAGTACCTAGCTTGGTGGTCATGGCTCACGTTATTCATTGCGTGCTACACTGATTTCCTCCCCCTCAGCCTTTTCTGGAGCCTTGGGTCTTTAGTGTCTCCTGCAGTAAAACTCTAGAAGAATTGCCTATTTCTAGTTTAGTTTTGGCTTCTTATTTCTGGTATTCCATGTCCCTTGATTTTCCTCCTCCCCTTTTTCACCTCCGTCAAGTTCATATTACCCTTTCTCCTCTCTGCTCCCCAGCTCTCATTGTGTCCTGTGCCCAACAGCTTAATTTCTCTTCCCACTTTTCCCCATCTTAAAACAGTGCCTAAGGCAAGTAGGTGGCTTCTTCTGTGAAAATGCAGTCCAAGAAGAAAAGTCTCTAAGCTCCATGACTTGGGAGTAAGAGCAATGGGAGTGCAGGCCTTGCCAGCCTAGATCTCTGCTTTAATTTTCAGTTGGCGATGAACCCCTTTTTAGCAGGCCCGCATGTTTGTAAGTCTTAACCTCTACCCCTTTTCCTCTGCAGTCTGGCCCTTTTAATGGCAGTAGGTTTGAAGCAGGGTTGCTGCTGGGCTGATGTCTGTTGACAACACTCAACTTCTGAATCTTCAAGCATTCTGGCTTCGAGAAGTGGGTAACACTGTTCTTGGTCGTCTTGGGCACCAATTGTCCCAGACCTATTTCCCAGGGAAAGGAGTCTTTCTCAACATAGATGTTCCTCAAAGAAGAGGCTAAGATGGAAGGAGGCTGTTCTGTAGTCATTTGTTTACCTGCACTGCCCTTTTAGGTTTCACTTCCTCCCTTTGCTGTCCTCCCTGTATTTTGACAATTTTACTCTTGGCTCTTGTTCTCTTTTCCTGCCTTAATTCAGAGCCACAAATGAATCCACTATCTCTGCTCACCTCTGGCTTTTGAGCTTCTTTGCTACCTCATATGTGTTAGCCCCTCAAACCGAGGCTAGCCATTGGTGTGCCAGAGCTGGCAGGCACTGGCCCATGAGAACCAGCCTTGTGTGTCTTTTCTCAGTTCTGCACTTGGTAGTCTGTAGTTTACCACAGTGAGAGCATGTACACCACAGCGAATCAGTGAGCTTGGCAAACTTAGAGATCAAAGTTGTGTGTGTGTGTGTGTGCGCGCGCGCGCGCCTACCTTGTTATTAAACATGTATCAGCACCTTCACTGGCTAAGGCATCAAAATTCTAGCTCTGTACTGTCTGTTATGGTAGTTACTATCCATCTGTGGCTATTTGCATTTAAGTTAAAATAAGTAAAATTAAAATTCAGTTAGCTCCTCTGTCTCCCTAGCCACATTTTACATGCTCAACAATAACATGAGGCTAGTGGCTGCTGCATGGGTCTGTGCGGGTGCAGAACATTGCTGTCATCACAGGAAGTTCTGTTGGACAGCCCTGACTGGCTTTTCTGTTCCTGTTGGACATTTGGTGTCGTGGTTCCACAGAAGGGGTGAGGTTAGAACCAGGTATTTGTGGTCTGTGGTACACACCAGGCAGAGATAACTTAAACTAGACTCTGTAGAGTGATGGTTGGTAAACTTTTTCTGTAAAGGCCAAACGATCTGTTGCAATGTCTCAATTTGCCAAATACACCCATAGACAATACGTACAAAAGCAAGCATATCTATATTCCAATAAAACTGTGTTTGCAAAACCAGGAAACAGGCCAGAGTTGGCCCAGAGGCCATAGTTTACCGATCCCTGATCTGCTGAGCCATCTAGTTCCATCTAGTCATGGAATTTGCACATGTATTTGGAAAATCCAATATGGGTACATTTTAGTTTCCAAATTGACTCTGTTTTTAAAACTTTAGTAGGCAAAATTTTAAAAAAGATGTGAAACTAAAAGGAAGAGTATCTTGAATCCCCATGTACCAATCTCCCAGTTGCAACAATTCTCATTATAAAGCAAATCTCATCTTGACATCCCCCTCATAGACTGTTTAATGTATGACAACATTATGTGTCAAAATGAAAACCTATTTCAAAGACAACTTAATAAAATAGGATATTTTTTAATCTATAAAAGCTAAACTTTAGATATTTTCAAAAGCAATCTTATCTGACAGTGTTTGATTACCATCTGTCACTCCTGGGAAGGAGACCTTCTAAACCCACACTCCGCAATGCCGGTGGCTCTCGTCACCTTGCAGTGTTAGGTAGGGTCGCGCTTCACGGGCTTGCTCGGAGGGTGAAAAATGAAACAGGCTGCACGGAGCATGCAGCAGAATGCTTCCGGGCACTCTCCTAGCCCCTGGGCTGTTCTTTAACAAGCCGGGTGCTTGCTGCCAGGGAGCGACACAGACAGGCAACAAGGCTGATGTGAACTCAGCAGCTGTTAAAATGTAGAACCCTTCCATTCCCCTCTCTTTTGTGCCCCCCTCTCCTCTCCTGCCTCATTTCTGCTGTGAGAAGTCTCAAGGACAGACCTCCTCTCAGTGAGGAGAATCAAACTGAGAATGAAAAAGGGCCTCCATGAGCATGTTGTCCAACTCTCACTAGAGCGGTGTGGTGATAGGCTCAGAAGTGAAGGGACTGACTTACGGTCACACGGCCAGATTGCAACAGCAGGGTGTGGAACTGAGCCTCCTGACACCTAGTGAAGCATTGGCAAGAAAAAGATGCAGAGGAGGGGAGGCTTGACCCACCTTGCCACTGTTTCTTTCCCCTGTCCAAGTTCCATTCACTTGAGACCCACGTTGCTTTTAACTGACTCTTAATCATTTCCTGGCTAAGGCATTAGTTGGTGACTAGTGATGATGGTGTATTTCTCAGAGAAAACTGGGTTACAATAGCAGACACTGGGCAGAGACACGATGCCCTGATGCTAGGGAACTACTGTGACTTTCAGTTTGTCCTTCCTCCTCACACAGCACCTTTCTCTGTCACTGCCTCACAGCAAGCGCTGTGAGTGGAAAACCCACACCCTTCCCCCATGACACACACATGCAGACACTGACCTGCTGACAGGAGCTTCTTGCAGCTTTGTGATAAGCTTCCTAATAAATGCACCTGCACCCCCTCCCCAACACATTCTGGAGTTTTTGACCAAAATCACACTTAAGCTCCAACCCAAGTGGTTACCTTTTTCTCTGGACTTCCATTTTACGAGGGACTGAATCAGTGACTGGATCAGCAAACTTGATGAGTGAGTTATTCCTAGCTCCCTGTACTGTGAAAACTTTGAGCTTGTTTGGACGCTTCTCTGCCAAAAACCGTTCGAAGGCTCCCTTTTCCGTGGGATAAAAGATAAACTCCTTGACCTGTCCTTGTGGCCCTGCATACTGGGTGCTGCCCAGGTCTCTCTTTTCCTCTCACCCACACTCCCCTTCATAATATGTGCTTCAGTTCCTGGAACTGAAAGCTGTTCACACCTCAGGAATCTCACACATTCAGTTCCTCTGCCTATAACACCGTTCCCCTGACTTTTCAACAGAGTAGCGTGTGTAAATTCAAATGTCACTTCCTCAGAAAGGCCTTCTATAGCAGATTATAATCTATTGCTGCTTACGTTAGGCTGTGTAGCATGCATTCTGATTTGTGTTTTTGTTGATTTACTATTTTTCCCTCCACCTAGACTGTCAGCTCCATGGAGAGGACCACAGTTCACTACTAAATACCTAAGCCTACTCCCGTCGTGCCTGGCACATGAGCTGTACCCAACAAATACTAGCTGAATGTGCTTTTCTAATTGCTTCATAGCTATATCTAATTTTCCCCTTTCCCCAGTCAGATTACAGACTTGGGAACAAGACTCCTGCTTCTCCTCTTTCCACTGCAGTGACTAGCACAGGGCTCACTCAGCAGTTGTTCACTGTCTTCAACACACAGAGACAGGACCTTGGGGGTCACAGCCCATTGGGAGGCTGTCCCTCTTATTTTGTAGTTTTCCTATATAGAATTTATGTAATAGAGGTTTTAAAGAGGACTTTATTTTTTAGAGCAACTGTATCACAGCTTAAGTTAGCAGAAAGTGCAGAGAATTTTCCATATGCCCTGTGACCCCACACATCACAGCCACCCACACTGTTAACATTCCCCACCAGAGTGGTCATTTGTCGCTGTCGATGGACCTGCACCAATGCTTCATCATCATCCGAAGCCCATCATTTACATTAAGGTTCATTGTTGGTGGTGTGTACGTTCTGTGCATTTGCACAAATGTATAATGACACGCATCTGCCATTACAGAATCATCTCATTGCTCTGAAACTCCTCTGTGCTCTGCCTGTTCATTGTTCTCTAGCCCCTGAAAACCACTGATTTATTTTTTTATTTTTTATTTTTACCTTTTCTAGAATGTCATATGGTTGGGCTCAAACAGTTTGTGGTCCTTTTAAGTTGGCTTCTTTCACTTAGTAATATTCACTTAAGGTTCTTAATATAGTTTTTTAAAACCTATAATATTATCTGACTTATTATTTCCTCCATGTCTGTTTCACGGAAGGTCCCTGAGCCTCCGGTAAAAAAGTGACCCAGTTCGATTAGGTTGGAAAGCCTGAGAATCTCTCCTTCCTTGGGACGCCAAGTTCACGTTGGCATTATCATCAATGTTTACCCCACTCTTTGCCTTGGAGACTTTTCTAGTGAGCGCCATTAATTCCTTGCCACAGGATGTGTCCATGGATTTGGAACCCAGCCCCTTACCTACTCTCTCTTCTTCTGTTTTGATTCCTCCTCAGAGGCAGTGGCTCATTATATTGTCTTTAACTCTTCCGGTTGAAATAGTACCAGGAAGTGCTTCATAAAGCAATACGTTAGCAGCGCCCCATGTTCTGTGCCAAGTTTAACTATCTACCTGTTGCTGTGGTAACAACGTAAACATCAAAATGCTGTATAACACAAACTAGCGGGCAGAGCTAAAGTTTCTTTTAAAAAATAAATTCATGGTTGCCTTGTGAAAACTGGGCACACTGATGGTGTATTCATTTAAGATCTTGGAAGAATTATGTAATGATTAAAGGCAGAGTCTGGCTGAAATGTTGCCAGTGATTTGTGCTTTTGGAGTAGATTCTTGTGTTTGTCCTCTCATACCGCACAGGGTCCCAAGTACCTGTCAAACAGGCTGACACTGGAAACTGGCTAATATCTCAGTCTTGCATGAGTGTGACACTATATCGATATTTCTGTTCAAGTCTGATAATTGTTATCTAATGTTGGGTCTGTCTGTCATGCATTGGCAGTTGACCAAATGGAGAATGTCTCACTGTGTCACGGCTCCGGGTGCATCTTTTTTCCTTCTGTCTGCAGTGTCTCCATCTTCACTGAAAACACTCATCCCTCAAGACCTCCCAGCCTAAGTGTCTCTGGTGAAGCTTTGCTTAATCCCTAACCATTTTCTTCCCAGAGAACTTTGAGTTTTTTGCTGTAATTCTCATCTCTCTCACTGTTTCAACAATCCTTGTCATGCCAGTCTTCAGATTTCTTGAGATTAATTACGATGTCATATAGCTCACTCCAGAAACCAGACTTATGTGGCACATAGTAGGCATGGTATAAGTGTTTGTTTAGTGAAAGAAAATGAATCAAGTTTATAAAGACTTAAGACTCAGCAATTAATACTGAGATTATGAACAAACAAGTCTTGTCAATGGCTTCTTAGGCTCAATAAGTATCAGTTTAGTAAGGACAGTAAAAGTAATTTAGACTTTTAGTTTTCCAATAAATGATCAGAACAGGCATACACTACAAATTTGCTTCCTAGTAACAAAAGGTAGTTTTTTTTTTCACAGCATTTGCTGTGGCAAGGCACATGTACAAGTTTTTTTTTTTTTTCCTAATTCTATTCACTCTCAGAAGTTTAGAAATTGTTTCTTAATTTATGAAAATAATTTTAAAGAGTTAGAGGTTTAGGGAAACAATTTACATTTTTGCTTTCCCACTTTTTTCTCATCAACTATGTATAAACTTTGAATTTTGGGGGATTTCATTATATGTCACTTAAGTGGGTAGAATAGAATAACTAAAAAACTAAACAATTGAGATGATGATAGAGATCTTGTTTTGTTGAGTCAAGGAGGCAAGAATGAGAATTTTTTTTCTTTATGCCTTTCATCATTCCTTATCTTTATTTTCTCTTTCCCTAAAATAAGATATAAACCCCATCAGAGCAAGGCTGCTGTCTCATTTGGTCCCTGCTATATTCCTGGTACCTAATAAATGCCTGGTACACATTAAGCTTTCAAAAAATATACATAGAATGAGTAATATTTAAATGATGTGGTCAGAGTGGAAGAGAATGAGGGCCTGAATCAGAGTTATGGCCTTGGGGAAAGAGGGAGGAAGGGCTGGTGAGAGATCAGTGCAGGCACAGAACTGGCTGCCTTGGGACTGATGAGATGAGTGTGCCCTGGGAGAGGAAGGAGTTAACGTAGGAACAAAGTATGGAACCTTTCGGCCTGATATTGTAGACAAAGAGCAGTTGAGTTTGGAGGGGAAGTTGCTGATTTCTGATGTAGGCATGTTGAGTTTGAAATTCCAGTGAGAGATACCCAGTAGGCAGTTGAAAATGTGGAACTAGAGTAGAGCTTAGAAGAAAAGTCAGTGATGGAAATATTATGAGGTCTGTCCAGGAAAAGTCCAGCCATTGTTAATATAATGAGAACAGTTTGTGTGACATCGATATAACCTGGGACCAAGGATAGTGGACTGGAATGCACATGCGTGAACAATGACGATTTCACTGTACTAGTCAGTTGGGAGTGGTAGATGCCATTGAGTGAGCATGTGTACTGTGTGGCCATCACATTTAAAATGACTGAGTGAGTAGAGCAACAAATCTGTATCAAATTTTGCATTCAGCTTGATGACTCAGAAGGGCACAGCTATGGGCAAGTGGTGATTGGCAGCTTCATCATGACAATACGCCCACTCATATATTGCATCTTGTGCAGAGTTTTTGGTGGAATATCAAATCACCCAGGTGACTCAGCCCCCATACAGCCCAGATTTGGTGCTCTGTGACTTCTGGCTTTCCTCAAAATGGAAATCACCTTTGAAAGGAATGAGATTTCAGACTACTGATGAGATTCAGGAAAATACTATGGGGCAGCTAATGGTGATTGGGAGAACTGTCTGAGGTTCCAAGGTGCCTACTTTGAAGGGGACTGAGGCATCATTGTCCTATGTACAATGTTTCTTGTATCTTGTATCTTCTTCAATAAATGTCTCTCTTTTTCATATTACATGGTTTGAAATCTTCTCACAGACCTCATCTCTCTCATATATATCATGACATATATGGTAGTTGAAGCCACAAATGTGATAGATTTTCAAGATAAAGTGAAAAGAATGAAAAGACAAGGAGCCCCAGGCTGAATCCCTGGAGAATACATACCTTGAGAGTCATGGAGGTACTAAAAACTGGAGGTGTGATCAGAGCGGTAGGCATACAATAAAGAGAGTACAGGTGAAGGAATTAAAGATAGGGGAAGTCTTAGGAAGAACACTCGGTCAATGGTGCTGTCTGCAGAGAATCTCATAATGTTTAGGACTGAAAAAAAGGATAGAATTTGGCATTTTAAAGATTTGTTTAATATAAAGATTGTAGACTCTTTAAAAAATTAAATCTTTTAAATTTTTAAATTACAATTGATATACAATTACTAGTTTTAGGTGTACAGCCCAGTGATTAGGCCGTATATAACTAAGTGATCATTCTTAAGGAATCTCGTACCCATCCGACACTGTGTATAGTTATTAGAGTATTATTGACTAAGATAGCAGATTCTATGGAGTTGAGAGTTGTGGGCAAATGCAAAATTGCTGGAGGATTGTTTAATACTTACTTAACATACCTCATATTATTATTTAAGCCTGTAGTTGGTGTTCAATAAATACTTGTTTGAGAGTACACTCAGAGTTTACATTTTTGTTTTAGAAGTAGCTCTGTTTGCTCTTCTCAGTTCTCAGTACCTGCTGGATTCTCAGGAAGTTGCGCAGATCATAGAGCTCCTTTAGTGCAGTCAAATCTAGCACTGACCTCAAGTTGTATTTACAGCAATGATCTGCCATGTGGTTCATGTGTACTATTTGCATGATGTCTCCTTGCACGTCAACTCGAGGCTGCTATGAGCAATCTGCTGGTAGGGGAGATGGTTAGTTACCTTGATATGAGTCTAAGTGTATCAATTTAGTAAATGCCTAATCCAGAAAATAACTAAAAAAATCACTTTATGTTTTATGTAACTAAAAATTCCTTATTTCCTTTGTTTCTGGAAGTTTGCTGGAAATAACTGCCAGGATGGGAGGTGCACATGGAAAGAGTGCAAAGGGGGCACAGAGAAGAATCTGTTAAGTGCGGTGCAGCCAGCAGTTAGTGGCTTTCACCACTAGATGGTGACCTTGCACTGGCCTGGTGAATTGCCCATTAACAAAGGGTGGCAGAGAGTCAATTACAGGCAGTTGAAACCCACCACAGTGAAACAGAGAAGCTTTTGTGATGTGAAATAAAATGGTTGATGTATACAAACTGAGGAATACCAGTGTCTTCCCAACTCTGTACAGACAATGATGAAGTGAGAATACAGGAGCATCTGGCTAAAAACCTGTAATGTGGGGAATGAGAATACCGTTTTAGGAAGCATAAGCCCTTCATTTCTAGGTCAGCGGTTGCCATTTGCTTGTGATATTTTTGGCAAGTCATTTACCTTCTAGGGGCCTCCATTGCTTCATCTGTAAAATGGGAGATGTTAATAACTAACTTGTCTGAGACGGGGCCAGTTTTCCCCAAGACCTTTTGTTTTACCAGTGAAACCAAAAAAGAGGCTTAGCTTTAGCATCTCTGAAAGGAAAATAAAGAAGGGATTAAAGAATGGTGGTTGGTCATTGTGTACTTTTTAACTTTGTTACTTGATCTGGTGGGTGGAGGCTTCGTAGATGCTTCTTTCTTTGGGAGAACTATGGGCATGAGTTTTTGCTCCCACAGGTTGGGAGCAGGCAAGGGGACAGAGGTAAAGGCTGCAAGGGGGCAAGTTCTATGATGGTATTGTGGTGTGTGTGTGTGTGTGTGTGTGTGTGTGTGTGTGTCTGCATATAGGTCCACTTAGGTCCAGAACCATAGAAAGAAGGAGAGATAAAAAATACTCATTATTTCTGGGAACTATTATTGTTGATTGTTGTCAAGACTGTTATTGTCAAGACATCCTTAGGTACCTTGAATCCTCATAACCTGTGATGATGATGGTTTTGTGTGCCTGCTTTACAGTTGAGGGGCTTGGGAGCATTCTTGTGATATTCAATATATTTAAAGATTTATTATCAATCTCATCATTAATATAATGACAGCCTTTTTACTTCATGCTTAGTCATAGGGCCTTGTGTGAAGAACACTTTAGACATTTATCCAGAAGTAATTTGGGTTTTAAACTGCTACTGTTTCATTAGAAGAAAATAATGTCTCTAGCAGGCAGATTTCCAGGAGCCTCAAGTCCAGCTGCTTTCCTCAGCTTTCTGTAGGATACTGTGCAAATGCTGAACTGCCTTTGGCAGAAAGAAGGAGCTGGATTCGTCCTCTGTAATCCAGGATTTCCATAATTGACCCATGAAGAGTGTCTTGCTTCATCTTAGAGTAATTAGTGTTTGCCCAGAATTTACTGAAGGAACTGAATTGTGGCCCATCTTGTATGAGAACCCACTGGTGACGCTTTATTCTAGCTATTGCCCACACCTTTTCATTGGAACAGAATAAATAAAACTAGACAAAGATTCGATATCAGAGAGGGAAAGAAACGGAGAGAGAGTGATGGAAGTTTGAAAAAATACATTAAGAGAAAAAGTGAATTAGATGAGGGAGGGCAGGTACTACATCCTATGGGATATATTTCTGCTATTGTTTATTCAGTCCTTTCAGGAGTTATTGCCTCGGAGCAATTGTAGGAAGCAGTCAAACATTCTCTCTCCGTTGCTCCTGGGGAGCTTTGATTAAATTAAACCTACGCTGAAATTCTGTCTTCATTTTGAGGATGGTCAGTGAAGCTGTGTAGCCTGAACTAGAAGCTGACATGTAATCCAGTTCTACACTCGGTCATAAATATCATTGTCTTACAGTATATTTAAAAAAATTCTCTTAATGATGTTTTTATCACATAATTTTAGTGTACCTGGAGTCCCACATGGCTCTGTCCTTGCATGGTGTTCTCTTCTTCTCTGAACCTAACAGTGGAGACGTCACAGGGAAACAAAAATTGTTGGATCTCAACTATCTTTGTTAACTAAGGTGAAAACTGTGAGAACCCTAGGGAGAAATGAGGGACCGGAGAGGAAGAAGGCAAGGGCCACCCAATGGATTGACTGGCAGAGTGATTTCTAATGTGTCCTTTCTCTTCCTATGTTACTCTGGTGACCCATTGCCTGCCTTTGTGGGTAGGCAAGCAGCAGGGCCAGGCAGACACGGCAGCTCCAGGGTAGTGTGAGGGCAGCTCCAGAACCAAGGTGAGAAGCCAGTAGGCACATCAGCTGTATGCCCTCTGATCATTCCCTTATCCTGCCTTCTCCTTGCATCCAGTGGGCAAGGCATTGTACCAGAGGCTGTCTACACTTAGGAGAACATGCCCGGAGAGGAGGTGATAAAAGTGTTCCCTGATGGCCAGGGGAATCCATGGTGGTGGTGATGATCAGGGCATGGGTGAATTCAGACTGTAACCTTGGAGACTTTCTCTCTAAGACCATCCTTCTTTAACTCACTTGGAGAACAAGCAAAGCCTAAGCTTTTGCATCTCTCCCAGGAAGACATTATTTGCAAAATAGGTGGTAGTCCTAAAGGAATAAAAGTGAGCTAACAAGAAAAAATGGTGAGATGTGTGAAGAGTAGAAGTTCTATGAAAGATACTTAATTAATAAACTAAACCAGAGGAAACAGAATGAATAATTTAACATACAGACATTGTAATTATCCTTAAAGGTAAAGGAGAATATTGAAAAATAAAGCAGGGAGAAGCCAATAGGAAGCAAAACCAACTGGGAATGTCAGACACCTAAGTATAATGGTTGAAGTAAAGAACGCAGTGGATGGACTGCACGTGAGAATGGATCCAGCCTGGGAACGCACTAGTCTGAGACGCTGGGACAGGAATTTTCTCAGAAGGCACTGGAAAAGGAAGAAGGGATGGGGAGTTGAGAGATGTGGGGGACTGAAGCAGAAGCATAGATTCCCTTAACAGAATCACAGAGGAAAAAGACTTTAAAGCCTTTTCCTCTGTGATTCCACCTCAGAGTGGGAAGATGGGGAGTGTGCTAAGTAGGCGGGGCGACCTCACGCAGAGACGTTCCACAGAGACATTCGCAGTGATGTGAAAGGATGGCTAAGAAAAAGAGAAAATTTTGAAAGATTTTAAAGATAAAAAGCATACTGCCCAGAAGGAACAAGAATGTATCAGATTATAATCATACTTTATATGGTTATACTTACATATTTTATAAACTCGTATGGATAATTAACAGCCGTACTTGGTAGGGGAGAGCAGTGAATCAATAATCTTCAGAGTGTTGAGGAAAAGACAGTAAAACTAGAATTTTATAATGAGCAAAACTATTATTTAAATGTGAGGTTGGAACACAGATATTTTAGGGCATACAGTATCTTATAGTAATTACTACAAAGGCTTCACTTTGGAAGAACTCCCAGAGGTTGGATTCCAGCTAAAAGTGAAACAAGTCTGGGAGGAAGCAATTATTTCCAAGAAGAAAGGTAAATAAGTAACAAATAAACAGAGAATGCACATTATTTTGGGTAAAAAATGATGACTTTAAAAAATTTGATATTAGGCCACAAAGGATTTATCATTAAATTTCAAAGAATCAACCCTATACCATTTCTTCAACTATAAAGACAGAGTCCAGCACCAGGAGTAATTAAAAGCAACTTGTGTGTTTATTGGTGTTTCTTAAAGAATGGTTCAATCATCATCTACTGTCTTTGTGCATTAGAGTGAGTCTTTTCCTTGGAACATACTCCTAGAAGTAAAAATTCTAAGTTTTCATGATATAGGCATCTTTACTTGTTTTGATATAGCCGAATTGATTTCCAAAGTTTCATAAATCCCTACCTGTGAACTAAAGTTGGGGATTTTATTGAAACTGCATTGAGTTTATACCCTCATTGGAGGTGAATGATGGCTTTAGGATATTGAAAGTTCACATCATTGAACATACTCAATCTTCATTTAAGTCTTCTCTGTTTTATAATTTTCTTTGTGAAAGTCTTGAACTTTTAAAAATAATCATTCCTATGTATTTTACTATTATGATGGTTCTCCTTTCCTCCTCTACTATATATTCTAATTGTTACTAAAGGAATGAACACAACCGTACTTCTTTTGTGGACTGTCAAAAATTGAGGTATAACATGCAATAAAATGCACAGGTCTTACGTGTTCAGTTTGACAGGTTTGATAATTGTTTGCATCTGTGTAGGCACCACACCACACATAGCCGGCTTCCATCACTGTTCTAAGTCCCCCTTCCCAGGCCGAACCTTACCCCGAGACAACCACTTTTGAACTTACCTCAGCACATATTACTTTTACCTATTCTTGACCTTTATATAAATGGAATGATACAGTATTCAGTCCTTTGTATCTTGCTTCATTTACTTGATGCTTTTGAGATTCATCAGTGTGTGGTATGTATCAGTAGTTTACTCATACCTATTGCTGAGTAATATTCTATGTTTAAATATACTGACATTTGTTTATCCATTCACCTTTTGATGTACATTTGCATTTGGAAATGCTCTTGATTTTACAGATAAGGCTTCTATGTACATGTCTTTTTGCGATGTATTTTAAAAAAATCTCTTGTAGAAATACCTGGGAGTTGCTAGGGCATATGGTAAATGCATTTGTCTTCCTCTTATTTGTTGTATTGTTTATCTTTTTATTGTTCATTTGTAGGAGTTCCTTATGCATTCTGGATATGAATCCTTTGTCAGATATATGTATTGAGAATACTGTTCTGTTAGTATTTGCTTTATATATTTAGGTGCTATGATGTGGGGTGCATAAATACTTACAATTGCAGTATCTTCTTGATGGATTGACTCATTTATCATTATAAAATGGCCGTGTTTGTCTCTTTTGACTATTTTCAGCTTAGTGTACAGTTACTTCTGCTTTCTTTTGATTGCCATTTACTTGAAATACTGTTTTTCTATCCCTTTACTCTCAGTCTGTGTGTCTCTTCAAAGTTAGAATGAGTCTCTTGTAAGCAGCATATTGTTGGATCTAGTTTTTTGAGCTTTTAAAAAAATCCATTCAGCCATTCTATATCTTTTGATTGGGGAATTTAATTTATTTATGTTTAAAGTCATTATTGATAGTAAGGACATACTCTTGCAACTTCGTCATTGTTTTCTGACTGTTTTGTAGACTCTTTGTTTCTTGTTGATCTCGTGGTCTCCCTTTGCAATTTGATGACTCTTTCGAGGGGTGTGCTCTGAGTCCTGTATCTCATCTATTGTGTATCTGCTGGAGGTTTTTCCTTCGTGGTCATCATGAGGCTTACATAAAATATCTTATTTTTGTAACATCTTATTTTAAGCTGATAACAACCTAACTTCCTTAGCATATAGAAACATACTTTTCTCCTCACATTTTAGGCTATGATGCTATAACTTACATATTTTATATTGTGTATCCAATAAAAATTATTGCAGTTATTTTTTATTTTATTTTTATTGGTTATTAAGATCATATAGGTTTCAAGTGCATTTTCATGATACATGATCTGTATATTGCATTGTGTGTCCACCACCCAAAGTCAGATCATTTTCTGTCACCGTGTATTTATAGTTATTTTTAATACATTTTTTACTAATTTTAAGTAAACTATGCGCCACCATTACAATACTAGACAACCTGACTTTGGCTATGTATTTACCCTAGCCAGTGAGTTTTACACATATATATTCACATGTTTTTATGGTATTAATTAGCATATTTTAATTTCCTGTTGAAGAATGCCCTTTAGCATTTCTTGGAGGCAGATCTAGTTGTGATGAGTTCTTGCACAGCTGGAATTATATGCTCCCCTGTCTGTTTCCTGAACTGGTCTCTACAGGGAAAGGAAGATGTTGTACTCATTGTTGTAATCTTGTTGCTTAGCACAGCGCTTGCTCCCAAGTAGGTGCTTAATCGATGTACATTACATAACACAGTGATGTTTGAGCTGAGTTTTTGTAGATAAGCTGGGCTTATTAGGCAGTCAGTGTAGGGAGGGAGAGTCTTCTGGATAGGGAGCTCAGCAAGTGCAAAGGCATAGTGGCCTGAAAGACAGGCAGGTTCCAGGAGAAAAAGCTTGCTTGAGAAAAGTGAGGGGATCAGGGAGCAGATTTTTAGGGGAAAACTTCTGAGGAATGTGGACTATTTCTGGTGATTATAAGATCAGGATTGTGGTTACATGTTATCAAAGTCCGTGAAGGTGTAAGGCACTGGGGGTGAGTAAGTTAAACAATTGTGAGGCTGAGGTCCAGGCTGGGGCATCTATGAAGATGCAGGAGTCACCAGGAAGGTGCAGCACTGGGGAAGCAGATGGAGGCAGAGGTTTTAGCAAGCACCCTTATTATGCCAGGGGTGTTACTAAATATGGTGGAATTCTCTGAAGGGCAGAGCAGGGTCCACATGGATGTGTCCTAAATGAAGGTGGCAATACCGGCCTGCGAGCTGTGAAGGAATAGGATGATTTTTAGGTCCTTTCAACTCAACAGCACCTGGAAAACTCTGTTCCCAAAAGTGTGATGAGAAGGATGCTGAGGTATGATAGCTGGCTCTCCTCTGAGCCACAGCCACCTTCCTGTTTCCTCCTTACCATGTCTGACTTTAACTGGAGGCTGCCACCGTGGGGAGATGGCACATTGTGGGGATGGCACGTTGTGGGAACTTGCTGCGCTGTTTGTCTCAGTGTTGGCATCAGGGTCCCCCTGCCTCTGGCTGCCTTGATTGGCCCTCAGAGATGTGAGGCCTCCTGCTCTCACAAGCTACAGAGTGATAGTGGGCAAGAGAAGCAGTAAGACCCTAAAAGCCTTCCTCTTCCCTGCTATGCTCCCCACTGCACCCCGTCCCTTCACTGCTTTGTGGATGCTCTTACGATTACAGTTTGTATATTGGAAGGTGTTTATATTAAATATGTTTGGTTGGTCTAAAAGTAAAAAGCACTTCACCTAGGGGAGAAAAAATCTACCTTGAAAGTCTTGAATAGCTTTCTCAGTAGTGGGGATGGGAGGGCACCAATTCAACTCTACTCTTTCATGCAGACCATCATTAGCATCTGCAGGACTCAGGGCAGGGTGCAAGCAGAGGTACTGGCCCGCAGCTCCTCCCTTCCCTTCTCTTCCCATCCTGATTCCTTCCAGCATGCATGGGGCCTACACCTCTGGGCTCCATCAACACTCTGCCAACAGTGATCCCCAGGCCTTGGAATGTGCACACTGGGGTTATGGTTCAGTGCAGGCGGGACAAGGCAGACCCTGAGTATTTTGGCAGAGATTTCGGGGCCACAAGTATCGACATGTTCAGTGCATGCTTGGGTGGCCTTGTCTGCTGGGCCCTGTGGGCTGCTGGGCTCCTTAGCTGTGGGTGGGGCATGGCCAGAGCGAGGCCTGCTGCAGTGGTGTGCTGGGCAGGGTCTAAGGGCACTGATGTTTCATTTGTGAAATGATTCATTATGGCGGACAAAAGAGCTCAGGTCACTTTTCATACAAATGGGCTGTTATAGGGATGATCAAAAATACACTTAAAGGTTATGCCCTTCTTGAGGAAATACCTTAGAGTGTTCAAACTCCTTCTTAACTACCTCGGCCCACCGCCAAATTTTGCCTGTGAGTTAGGGCTTCACTGAGTTAGAGTGCACTTCATGGACTTTTTTCTCACTCTGCCTTTTGCTGAGCTCAGCTGTGTGCCAGTCAGGGTGGCCCTGTGTTTTGGCTCAGGAGGAGAAATGGTGTTACAGGGAATTAGTAAAATTCCTGCTCACCGGAGTGCTGTGCTGTGCTGTGCTTCGAGACTGTTTTTCGTGTCCGTCTGATTCACATTGCACCATCAGGGCTTCAGTGGGACCCGTGTGCATGAGCTCTGTGACCACACAGCAGCTGGTCAGCTGCTGGGCCAGTCCCACCGCCAGAGGTATCCGATATTGGGCCGCTGCCCTTTGTTCAGGCTAAAGCTGGTGTTTCCAGTGTCTCCACTTCTGTGTACCTGTAGGAAGGCGGCCGTGGGTGACTTAAATTCTAATCTTGCTATACCTTCTGTTTCCTGCATGACCCTAGATAGGTCACTTAACCTCTAAATGTGATTTCTTCCTTTATAACAAGAGAATCCTTCTACCTCCCAGGAATATTTTAAGGATCTAATGAGGCAGTGCAAGTAAAAGTCTTCAAGAATGTGTAAAGCCCATTGAAATTTAAGAGATTATTATCAGTGTGGTGTGAACCATTTATCATATCCCTCACAAAGTGACAGGCCTGTACGAGAGGAACTTTGCTATGGGGAGGGTGGACAGATGACGTGGAGGATGAAAGGGGGTGGGGGGCTGGGGAAACCAGGAGGATGAGGATAGAGGGGGAGGATGAGCTGGAACAGCTGTTACAGAAATGAAAAGTGCCTGGAATTGGAGATCTCCTAGTGTTCAGCACTAGTCTAGGAGATCTGTACCCATAGGCTCAATCAATACTTACTATAAACTTTCAGATATTTTTCCACCACTTCACCTTCACCTTTTTGGAAGTAAAGAAGTCAAAATGATCTGGCTGTCTGTATTTTCTTTTGTCCTTGTCCCTTACTATTTTCTCTCATCCAGTCACACTGACCTTATTTTTCTAGAACACAACAAGCTCAGTTTAGCCTGAAGGCTTTTGTACTTGCTGTTCCCTCTGCTTGGAACACCCTTCCCTCAATATCCACATGTCTCACTTTCCACTTTCTTCCTGTCTTTAGTCAAAAGCCACCTTTTCAGGGAGGACTTTAGTTATCCCCTGACATTTCATATCATATCTTGCTTCCCTGATTTGTGTTTTGTCATTAATTTGTGTCTAGCATTCAGTACAGTTGACTTATTTAGCTTGTATGTCCTCTGTAACTTCTACTTGAATGTAAACTCCATGAGGGCAGAATTTTGCCTGGTTATTTGCCACTGTATTTCCAGTGATTGGAATCATGCTTGGCTTAGAGTAGACATTCATTAAATATTTATTGAATGAGTGAATGGATAAAGGAAAACAGAACTGTGGGGGCTGCTTCATAGTTTGTTCTTGATTTCTATAAGTGGTCACCAGTGATATAATTTATCCTAACACCCAATATTTGCACAATTCCAAATGCAAAGCAGTATGTCTTTTGATCAGACTCTTGAATTTTGATATAAAGCTGTTCACTGTAATACGCAGAAAACAAACTGCCTTAAGCACTCCAGGTATTCTAGGAAAGAGGGCTAATCACACTAGCCTGACTGGCCCACAGCCCAACGTGCGTTAGCTCAATGTGGATGGAGGTCTCCCTGGGCGGTGTCCTTGAGGGTCCACTACCTTGGCTTATGGTATTGGGGAGCCTGGGCTGGAAGAAGGTCATGATGTACTTGGAGAAGATGGAGGGGATAATTTTGTAGGGATTTCTGCAGGGATGTGCCCTAGGAAATGTTCTCATCACTTTATAGACTGAGGCAGTGTATTCTAACTGGTGTTTTTCAAGTTTTTTCCCTTCATTTTCTTCTTTCTCTTCTTCCCCTTCTCCCCCTCCGCTTCTCCCCCACTTTGTGTAAATCAGGAACATATAGTTCTTTGGTAGATTCATTCCTCAGAGACAGGAACCCTGCAGTACAGCTTCTGCTATTTATGAGACAACTTTAAAACCTTGTGTACCCAAACCTCATCTTTATGCAAATTATTAATACCTGGAAGTTTAAATGACCCTAGCTAATGGTACATGCGGGAAAAATTGCCTGAGAATTCTCTAAATGCAGAGCTGAAAATGTGTTTGCATCTTATTATGTGGAAACTATACTAAAAATAAGATGATTTTTATGATACTTTCTCCCTTTTTGTTTGTTTAAAGGGAATGTCTCAAGATTATGTGTTGTAAAGAAAACAACAACAAAAAAGTAGGAAGCAAGAGAACACAGATTGAGTACTTACAGACTTTGGAATTTAGTGAATTTTTGAGGATTATCTATCCCAGAACAGAATGCTCAGGGGCGGTAGGTAATGCTATTGGAGAGAACAAAATATTATGAAGACTTGGGTCTTCATGAAAAGGATCAAGATATCCTTGCATTGTCTGATGTTTGAAGTGAGGAGCCTTTGAACGCCTCCAGAAATATTTTTCTATTACCCGTTCTTTCAACTAGCTCTCACGGCCCCGACTGTGGTGTGTGGAGCCCTGGGAAGTCCAGGACATCATGGTATGAGCAGTGGACCTTTCTTCTGGCATCTGAGACTGAGCCCATTCATGTTTTGAGTTGAAATCTTGCAACAAGTTGAAAGGGTTTTGAGACCACATTGAGCAAGTACAAGCTCAAAGAGATACAATCAGGGCCTGGCTCCCTTCCACATTGCTCCTTTCTTTAATTTGTCTTGCCCTTCTCCCTCTCTTCTCCTCATATCTCCCCTCTTTCTATCCTGGTGCATTTCTTTTATTCGTGACTTCATTTTTTTATTTTATTTCTTTTCTTTCTCTTTTTCCTTTCTTACATTTTGCCTTAAACAGGGCATTTCTTGGGCGGTGTCTGAGTCCAGTGGTTGCCTTCAGATCTAAGCAACTTTTGCATTTGTTTTAGGGAGGGATAGAACAGACCAACATGGGGAGGAGGGGCTGGCCTGCAGGGTATAGGGAGAGGGGGAGAGGAGAGAGGGAAGATGACATCAAATGAGGTGTGAAGGTTCCACATGCGCCCGGACCTTGAGCCCCATGGGCTTCATCCCATGACAGAGGATTTGGGTTTATTCAAGTTGGAGGATGAGACCGCCTACCCAACATTCCTCCCACTGCAGCACCCCCTTCCACCGTCCTGCCTTCTACCTCTGGAGGCCAAATGTGGCCAAGATTCGTTTTGCCACCTGTCTTGCAGCCAGGGCAGTAATTGTGGATAATGGGTAGGAAGGAATGTTTGCTGAGGATCTTTGGGAAAAAGTTTTCTTCCCCTGAAAAGAGAGATGCATGGAAGGAAAGACCTTTCTTCTTTGTTTCTGGATTTGCTCATGCCCATACGAGGCATCTGGAATTGCTATAGCAACCTTGCTACCACCCTCGTGAATCATGGCTCAACACTCCAAGGATGGCAGGGCAAAAACATGGAGAGGTCCTGGGTCCTTGAGACCACTGAGCTTCCCATGCAAGTCTGGAGCCTCTCATATAATTGACATCATTGTTTCAGTCATTTTTGGAGTGTCTGCTTCTTGCAGCTGAAATGATGAGAATTGAAGCTTCTTCTTTTTTAAAAATATATTTTATTCATTATGCTATTACAGTTGTCCCATTTCTCCCCATGATTCCCCTCCACCCTGCACACCCCCTCCACCCACATTCCCCCCCTTTAGTTCATGTCCATGTGTCATAAGTTCTTTAACTTCTGCTTTTCCCACACTATTCTTGCCCTCCCCCTGTCTATTTTCTACCCACCATCTATGCTACTTATTCTCTGTATCTTTTCCCCCTCTCTCCTCCTCCCACTCCCCTGTTGCTAACCCTCCATGTAATCTCCATTTCTGTGTTTCTGCTCCTGTTCTAGCTGTTTGCTTATTTGCTTTTGTTTTAGGTGTGGTTGTTAATATCTGTGAGTTTGCTGTCTTTTTACTGTCCTATTTTTTATCTTCTTTTTCTTAGATAAGTCCCTTTAACATTTCATATAATAGCGCTTAGTGATGATTACTCCATAAATTTGACCTTATCTGAGAAGCACTTTATCTTCCCTTCCATTCTAAATGAAAGCTTTGCTGGATAGAGCAATCTTGGATGTAGGTCCTTGACTTTCATGACTTGGAATAATTCTTTCCAGCCCCTTCTTGCCTGTAAGGTCTCTTTTGAGAAATCAGCTGACAATCTGATGGGAACTCCTTTGTAGGTGACTGTCCCCTTATCCCTTGCTGCTTCTAGAATTCTCTCCTTCATTTTAATATTGGCTAATGTAATTATGATGTGCCTTGGTGTGTTCCTCCTTGGGTCCAACTTCTTTGGGACTCTTTGAGCTTCCTGGACTTCCTGGAAGTCTATTTCCTTTGCCAGATTGGGGAAGTTCTTCTTTGTTATTTGTTCAAATAAGTTTTCCACTTGTTGCTCTTCCTCTTCCCCTTCTGATACCCCTATAATTTGGGTGTTGGGACGTTTAAAGATGTCCTGGAGGTTCCTAAGCCTCTCCTCATTTTTCTGAATTCTTTTTTCTTCATTCTTTTCTGTTTGTTTGTTCCTTTCTTCCTTCTGGTCCACTCCATTGATTTGAGTTCCAGTTTTCCTCCCATCACTATTGGTTCTCTGTGCATTTTCCTTCATTTCACTTATTGTAGCCTTCATTTGTTCATCTAATTTGTGACCAAAATCAACCAATTCTGTGAGCATCCTGATCACCAGGGCTTTGAACTGTGCATCTGATAGGTTGGCTATCTCTTGGTCTCTTAGAGGAATTGGCTCTGGGACTTCGATATGTTCTCCTGTTTGAACCATTTTTGGTTTTGTTTTCTTTCTTTCTTTTTGGTCTGGTCTACCCTATTACGTAGTGAGGGGCGGAGCTTTAGGTGTTCCCCAGGGTGGGGCAGCCCAGTTGCTGGATGCTATATGTGGGGGTGGGTCCAAGAGGGAACAATGGTGCTTGCTCTGCTCTCTCTTTTGGATTTCAGTCCCTTCTGCTGCTTTCCCCAAGCAAATTGGGCCCTTCTGGTACTGATTTCTATGTGGGTGGGCTTGTGTATGTTCTAGGACCCTATGGGTTTCTCCAATGAACTCTCCTGTGAGGCTGGGAGTCTCTCCTGGCACTTCAGCCCCCACAAGTGTTTTTCAGTTGGTGTTTTTAGGTTTTATTTCCTGGCACTGGGGCCCTGGGTTGTGAAGTCTGTCTTGCTCCCCATTTTCACTTGATTATCTGCATGCAAATGTGGGACTGCCTGGTCAGCCAGCCACCTTGTGCGGCCTCACTGGGTCTGCCCATTGCCACCCCATGCCCAGGGTCCACTAGCTGCCACCTGTGTGCCTGGGGTCTTCCAGCCACTGCCAGCTCACCCGGTCTGCCAATCTCTGCTCTTTCCTGCTGTGACTCTTCCCCCTTACTGGTCTGGATGAATGGTTGTTGGACTTCTGTAGAGTTCATTTTCTATCAGTTCTGGTTGTTTTATTGTTTCTAAATCTTTGTTGTCCTTAATTTTGGTTGTTTGAGGAGGCACAGTGTGTCCACCTACACCTCCATCTTGGCCAGAAGTCTAGAATCTTCCTGCAGCTTCTTGATGAGAATTAGGGAGCACAATTTCATGGTTGGCTTTATTTTGTGCCTTTAGTTAGTTTCTTTAATATAATAAACAGACATACATCTTACACATTTGTCTTCTTTCTCTAATTCCCCTTATTATCCAGAAGCTGAAAGTTTATTCCTTGCCTGTCTTTATAAACTTTCCTAATAAGATAAATTACTTTATGAGCCCAAAGCTTGTGGCTGTCTCACTAGAATTAAAGAAAAATCAGTTTCAGTGATTTTTTAAAATCATCTAATGAGTGCTATTGGATGCTTGCCTAAATAATGCAGAGTGTCACTTCTCATAAGATATGTCACATCTTGGTGATACAAAAGCAGAATGGCCTTTCCTCTTGTTTTGTTCCTCCCTCCATGTCTGAAGGGTTCCCCATGTTCAACACATGCAGCCCAGTTGTCGAATGCAATGTCCAGTGCCATGATCCCCACCTCGTGGTTACTAGTCCTGCGTGTGGCAGAATAAAAATTGTTTGTTAACCTGTGTACCCAGTTCATTGCTCTCTAAAGCTTCTGGAATTATTCAGTTTCTTTGCTCTGACCCCTCCAGTTGTATTCTGTATTGTGTAACTGCTTTTTGGGATTTGGTGAAAGAGAATCTGGAGGCAAGGGTCAGTGGATGAAGGCAGTGTTAAAGGCTGGCCAGGACAGGACTGAAGGAGGTAGGTGAAAGTTTGAGGAGAGAGAGACATGTGACCAGGTCTAAGTTGGGGTCAGGGGTTGGGAAGAAACCACCCATTTTGGATCAGGATTGCCAAAGAGATCATTCACAGCCAGTGTCCATTTTCAGAGATCAGTACCTGGGCTATACCAGTTAATATTTTGAATATCACTTCTGGAGACATGGATACTTTAAGAGATGTCTGAGAGTTATTGGCCCTCTCAGTGGTGTTTGAGGTTTGAAATAAAAGTTTCAGAGAAACAACCATTTGGAATAATATGTCAAAAGTTCTTTTGGTTGTGTATCTTTGGTGTTTGTTTTTGTTGGTTTCATCCAGGTCATCACTCTGGTACTGAAGCGCCACTATGAAGTACCACCTAGAGGTGTTGCCTGTATAATCCCTTTTTAGGGGGAAGTGGGATTGGTACACTGGACTCAGTTATTTCTGTTCAGATACAGAAAATGTGGGAAGACTTGTATAAAGTGTTTCAAAACACTGAATTTAGCTACCTATAAATGTGTTTGCTTATTTGAGAAAAGTCTTCCTGCCCTGGCTGGTGTGACTCAGTGGATTGAGCACCGGCCTGCAAACCAAAAGGTCGCTATTTCGTTCCCAGTCAGGGCACATGCCTGGGTTGTGGGTCAGGTTCCCAGTAGGGGGTGTGAGAGAGGCAGCCACACATTGATGTTTCTCTTCCTTTCTCCCATCCCTTACCCTTTGTCTAAAAATAAATAAGATCTTAAAAAAAGAGAGAAAAGTCTTCCCCACTTACCAGGAAGTGTTGTAGTGACACTGGTGGACCAGAAGTCTTTCTGAGCTTCTCTTGGTGTGTATTTATCTTTGAACTATTCTTGCCTCTCAGAACCACTATCTGTTCAACCAGTGTGTTATCAACAGCTATGTTGTGAAATAATTAATATTGTATCCTTTTTTTAATTTAGCTGCTACTTGCTTTTGGGTCCAAATTCAGAAATATATTTCCTCTAGCTACAAACAAGGAAGAAAAATGATGGCAGATGGAGCTGGGACAGCCCAACTGGTGTGCAGCAAACTGGTGTGGGCCAGGGAATAAAATGCTAAATGAAAGCCCTTTTTTTCCACATAGCTCCAGACCAGCCCTCCGCAGCAGAAATATATCATGAGCTAAAAACGTGATCATATATGTAATTTTAAATGTTCTAGTAGCCACATTAAATATGTAAAAAGAAATCAGTGAAATTAATTTTTAAATATATTTATCTCAATATTTCCAAAACCACACTGTTCTGATATGTAATCAATGTCAAAATTATTGTGATATTGTATATTCTTTTTTCTTTGAAGCAGTTATTTGAAATCCAGTGTATCTTTTATGCTTATATGTCTCAGCTCAGGCTAGCATATTTCAGGTGCTCAACAGCTGCATGTGGCTGGTGGCTACCATATTAAACAGCACAGCTCTGGCCTGTTTCTAAGGATAATGATTCTCTTTTTCACTTGGTGTTTACGATATATCAAGGTGGTCCATTTCTGCCAGGTCACATAGGCAGAAATGATTTCTTTTGATTCTAGCCATTTAAAGACTTCCTTGTTAATGCATTTTAATGGCATCCGCTTTTGAAATGTTTGCCATAGGGCAAGAGGAGGAAGGACTGGCTTTGACATGTAAAGAAGAAACTCTGAGAGGAGACTCAGAGCTTTGTGGGCGGGTCATGTCACAATGCTTGGTGAGGGCTTGTGGTTGGTATGTATTATCCAGATGGGGTCACTTATGAAAATAGGTATGGGAAATATAGTTACCGGAAACAATATGGTGTAATGGAAGGAGTTCTAGATCAAGGGTCAGAAGAACTAGGCACTAGTCCACGCATTGGAATGGGAGGAGAGAAGTAAACTAACATCGACCAAGCCGATTGCACTAGGCACTTGGAACCCATTTCATTATACCCAGTGAGCCCGATAGTTAGGTATTATAACCAACTCCAGTTTACACAAGAAGAAACTGAGGGTAGAGAGATGGAATCCTGGATTATTATGGAGTCAGAATAAAGTCTCAGTTCTGATTGATTCCAAAGCTGCTGTGTTCTTAACATTATAATCCATATGCATGCCATACAGTAGGTTGTATATTCTATCAGTTGGAGTCCAACTAAAGAAGCAGAACCAGTCATGCATGCACATAGGTGTGTATGTGTTACATGGAACTGGCTTATACAATTGTGGGGTTGATTGAGTGGTCTCTAAGGATATTGTCTCTACATCTGATGCTGGAGCTTGAAATCCACAGGCCAAGCAGTCATAAAGGGAAGACCATGAGTATTCTGGAGGTTATAAGCATGAGATGAAACCTCACAAGGGCAAACTGAGCCACATTTTCTTATTGCCTCTGACCTGGATGATGAAAGCATTCTGCAGAATCTGGGGTTCTTCATCATAGAGCTAAATACACAGACCTGGTATGGGAGTCAGAGAACCTGAAGTAGGATCCGGAAGAAGGTAGAGCAACTGCAGGCCCAGCTGCTGCTTTATAGCAATGAGCTGAATCAGCAGATCAGCAATAAACTGTATGAACGACCAAATGGCTATGGGTAACTTGCTACCCTCCTGTTTTTCCAAGAATCTTCCCTGTGACCCACCCTAACAGGAAACATAAGAAAAGGAATTCTGGGAAATATAGCTCACCCTATCCAAGTTGATACATTACAAGCCATCATGTAGGTACTCAATAAATACTTGTTGAATAAATAAATGAGTGAATGAATATTGTGCTGCTTCTCTAAGAAGTTTTCTAGTTGTCAGAACACTTAATCCTGGCTCTACCACTTACAAGCCAAGCAATTTTAAACAGTCACTTAACCCTTTGAGTCTTGGTTTCCTCTTCTGAAAAACTCCAAGAATAATTCCTGTTGTGCCTATTTAATAGGACTTTTATAGGGATCAGTTGAGGTGATTTGAACAAAAATGCTGTGAACATTATAAAGCATAAAATAAATGTGATTTTGTAGTATTGCATTATTTTAATTATTAATATTGGAGTATTAATACTCCAGCTTCCTAATATATCACATGAAGTTAACAGTTCCTGACCAATTTACCTTTATAGGTAAGTGAAGAAAATTAAGTTAGATGGAGTATGTAGAAGCACTCTGTCAGGTATGTCATGGCATATTTTTCAAAGGCAAAACTTAATTATCATTCAACACTTGGATATATTTGCACATTGTTTTATTTCTGGGCTAAACGGCTTAGAGGGACAAGTGTGTAATTGGAACCATTGGTACCCCTGGGAACTGGAGGGCAGCGGCCATTCCTTGGATGGGAGTTGTGGAAACTGGATGGGATTTCTGCCCTATGAGTTTGGGCTTGCATTTCACAGCAGCCAAACTTGCTCAGCAGAATGAAGAAATCCCTGCGGAAGTTCTTGGTGAAGATGGCGTAGAGGAAGGGGTTTGCACAGGAGTTGATGGGGTAGAACATGACCAGGAGGATCTTTGACTTGGACACACTGATAAGGGGCACCTTGAGGGAGGCAGAGATGGCAAAGAAGGAGATGGGCGCCATACAGAGGAAGTCTGTGAAGATGAGCACGGCCATGCGCTTGGCGATTTTGGTATCGCTAGAAGAAGACACGATGTTGGGATTCCTCACTGTGAGGAAGATGTGAGTGTAGCAGGCACAGGTAACCACAAAGGCCAGGACGTTAAGTACAAGAAGGGACATGACATACAGCTGTGACAAGGGGCTGTCAATATCCATGGGAAGGCAGATGCTCACCTTCATGTAGCTGCTAATACCGAAGATGGGAAAGAGGGCAACTGCAAAAGCAAAGATCCAGCCTACCAGCATGACGCTGCCAGCATGGCGGAGCTGCACCCTGCATTCCAGCTGCATGGCATGGGTGATGGTATGCCACCTTTCCATAGTGATGGCTGTTAGAGTGTAGACTGAGAGCTCACTGGCAAAGACAGTGAAAAAACCAGCAGCATCACAGCCTGCCCCTGTTTGCCAGTCAATGGCATAGTTGTGGTACTGGCTTTTGGTGTGGATATCAACAGATGCTATGAGCAGCAGATAGATTCCAGTACAGAGATCAGCAAAGGCCAGGTTGCACATAAGGAACCGAGGGACTGTGAGTTTGTATTGGCTGGTAATCAGAATCACCAGCACTGTGATGTTCCCAGTGATGGCTAGGATGCTAATAAACCATATCAAGGTTCTGAGAATATCGTGCCCCATGATATCTTCACATGGATTGAAGGCATCTGGCTTAGGGGAGCAAGTCACATCAACTACTTCATTGCATAAGCCATAGTCAAATTCGTTGTACATCATGTCAAATCCTTTGGTGTAACTAGACTCATCATCTTCTGCCAAAGAGACTCTCTGACCCCTAGCCTGGGTTGTATCATCAGTATCTTGCCTTAAAATAGATTTGTTGCAAATTGGATGAAGCTCGGAGCTAGAAAAATACAAAAAGGAATAGAATCAACATCCTGGATCCAGAATGGCAAATATATCACTGTCTTTGCACAGGGCAGAAATGATGCGGTTTCTTCCTGAGATTTTCACCTCCCCCCTTCTACCAGTTTGTCTGCCCTTGAGGCTGAGATCAAGGGTTAATGCTGCTTACTGTAAATGAACAGAACAACTTGTGTGTTTATTCCTAGTGTTGGATGGCCCACTGGGGAAACCATCTGGCCACAACCTGAATGTGGGGAGGAAGGCGCCTGGGACTAGCTAAGCCTTCACTGTTAAGTGCAAATAATTTACAGACCTGATATCAACTCCACCCTTTCCCTCCCCCATCTCCATTCAAATATCTCTTAATATGCTTGGATAGGATCTATCCCCAGTCCTGTACTCAGTACCCAAGTTGCTGGAAAATCTGGACAGTTTTCTGATTCAAATGAGAACTTGCTTGCTTCTTTTATTTACATAAATTGGAAGATTAGTCTGTGGTTAGTTCCCAGCCAGCTCCTGCCTCTGGCTTTTGGTACCTAGGCTACTGGGAGATCTGCTAATTTGCTTGAAATGTTACTGAGGGTCCTATTTATTATTTCATTCTCGAGGGGCCACAGTAGTCTTCAGGCATACATTTGTCTGTAGAGTAAACCTGGCTGTCTCATGTTAAATAGCTCCCTAGTGAGTGCCCAAAAGAGCAAATGAAGGTTGCAAGGGGGCCTAATTTATTCCAAGATTGTAAGTCATCTCCTGGGGAGCTGGCTCTTCTTGGGCTCACTTTTCTGGCTTAGTTTTCCTTTTAGACCCAAATATACAAGAGGCCTTGTTAACAGAATAAGGGCACTTTCAGAGGGATTTGAACAACAGCCAGATCATAAATATTCTGCCCACACAGGTGAGTAGTGCACACAGAGATAGAGAGGGTAATGGTTCTGTTTTGAAACAAAGGCTTCAAAGGAATTGGGAGGTTTCACACTTGGTCTCTTTTGGGATGGAAAAAAAATCTCAACCTCTCTCTCTCTCTTTCTCTGTCTTTCATACATGCACCCTCCGCCCCCCACCAAGTCCCATCCTCCATGGGAGGCGAGCTCACAGCAATGTAGTGACTACTTTTCTTGCAAACCTTAACATAATCTCATATGTGAGTATGAAGTGAGTGCTAAAACTCCTTGAAGATCTCCTTGTAAGAAGGAGAGAGTGGCTGAAGGAGTGAAGGAGGTAAAGGCACCATTTGATACTCAAGGATGAGAGCTGGCCAAGTAGCTGAACCTGCAAGGACTGAACTTTTCCCATTAACCTTTATGAGAAGGGGTTGTTAGGGAGCGCTCTTTCCTCCCTTCTCTCCATCTGAGAAATGAACTGAATTGCTAGGAAGTCGTTTTCTCTCGGGCCAAAGGACTCCTTTTCTTTGGTTGCAGAATGTGCCATCTTTTGTTTTAGAGAGGGATAGGGCTTCTCACATCTGTCATGGGTGCACTAAGGGGGCTGAAGACTTAATTAACATACATGTTATTGAAAATGTAAAGAAAATCTTTTGTCTTAGAGATCTTATAAGAAAGGTGAGGCAAGCTCAGAGATGGGTGTACAGGGGACAAGAGAATATTCTGTGGTGCTTATTCTAGTTCTGACTCCCAATCTCTGTCACCGGAGCAGTGGCAGCACAGTCTGGGACCAGGAAGTAAGTAACCTGGTTGGTGCCTGGGGACTGCGATTCCATTCGTTGGAACAAATCTGGCTTAACCACTGACAGATGGCCTTCACTTCTCAGGGCTTATGTTGGATTTGGTGAAGGTCCTTACTGTTGATACCACTACCAATATATTTTAAATATGGATGCTTTTCTTTTCCGAAACAGAAGTGATCCAGTAACGTGAGTGCGGAAAAAGATAAGCAATACTTGTCTCTGAGAAAAGAATAGAAACAAAGGTGGAAATGAGGGAAATAAAATCTTGCCCCTGCAGTACCTTTACAAATACTAAGAATCATAAAGAACTGTGAATTCAGTTGAGGATCAGTTAAGAAAGTGGTCCTCTTGGACCCTGATGAATCAGTGAACAGACACTCAGGAAGTGCAGAGTGGAGCGGCTCAGAGCCTGAGCTTTGGAGACAGATAGACCAGATGGTTTGGATCTGAGTTGGGTTGGTGTTGGTCAGATTATTTACTGTCTCTGAGCTTCAGTTTTTGTCTCTGTGAGAGAGGAATAAAAATAATACTATTAGCTTTGTGAGCATTGAATGAGATAAAGATGCAAAGTCTTGCAGTGCCTGGCTGCGAGCACTCAGCAAATGTCAGCCACGAGGAGGCCGATGATGGTGGTTACTTACAAAGCTCATGTTGGGGCCTAGGCCCTGTGAGGGCACTTAGATACATATGTCATGGGTGTCAGTTTACCATCTAGCAGTGAAGAAAAGGTCTAGATACAAGAAAATTAAGTAATACAATGAACAAAATAACAATGCAAGCCGCGTATAGAGCTACGACAAGGAAATAACTGGTTCCATGACAGTTGAGGAGTGTGGGTAACAAGGTCTTTTGCTGAAAGGCCAGGAGGGCCACTGGCCCAAACCTCACAGTCACAGGGGCCTAACATTTACACTTTGGGCACTGCCAAATGAGGATTGGAAGAATAATTTCAACACACAGCTTTGAACCTGAATCTAAACCACACCAAGTATGGTATACAAGGAAATGATGCCATTTAAAAAATTCTGTGATTATCTTCTGAATTGTATAAATATTTTGTTTTGTGTCATGTGTGTAAATTTATTCAATTAATGACTAAAGAGCCACAGCAATTTTACTTCATTTTGGCGTGTCTTCTTAGGAGAGGCATGGGCCTCTCCTTTGCTGCACGCGATGGGCCCTGACGGTAAGTTACTGTTGAGACCTAGAGAGGGTGAGAGCTGAGTGGTCTGGAGGGATCAGGAAAGCTTTAAGTCAGGGGACAATGTAAGCAGACCTGGAGATTCCTGGCTGGGAAGGCCCTGAGGCTACATCTACACCGTAGGGCGCAGCCAGGCCAGAGGAGTGGGAACAACGTCAGATGGTGTGCGTGCCTGTGCTGTGTGGCCAGCGTGCCGCGCACAGTTCTTACGGTGATCTTAGTCTCCTTTGAGATTTTCCTGAGGGGTGTTTGGTTCCAGGGTTTGGGCAGTGCATGGGTATATTTCTCGCCCTGGCTAGAATAACTCGTGTGGCATATAAAAGTGGCAAGCCCCTGCCTCATTCCAACCCCTTATGAATTTTAGTCATTAGGAAGAAATCCACCAGCCCTTGAGTTAATTGGTGAGGAGTGTCTGATTCTGGCTAGCTTCCCAGCGACACATGCAAATTCTGAAAAGTAGCCCCTTTTCTGAAAATCTTTCAAATGGGTCTGAGGGTGAATTCCTCGTTATTTTAAAATCATTTTTGGATGTTTTGCCTGTTGTTTTGTTTTATTTGATTTTGAGCAGGGCATATGTCTACATGAGCAGGTCAGTGTATGTGTTAAAGGCTGAATAGTAGAGGAGACTGTGTTGAACAGTGAAGTGCTGTCACCAGGAAGCTCTCTTAGTGCTGGGATATGGTGCTAGAGTGCGGGCAAGGCATCGTGTGACTGAGTGCGGTGCATGGTGTGGATTGCATCCATTCAGAGGCAGGTGAGAGCTTTGAGAGCTCCTGATACCCAATAATTCTGTCTCTAGTTGGTCTTTTCAATGTCTGGAATACGTGCAGTCTCAAGTACACCCTCTTCACTCGCTCCAGATCCTGTCTACGATTTTAACCAGTTATCTACTGGGGTGTGGCTCTGTTTGGATTACCTTCTTTAATCTGACCAACCTGGAAAGCCAAAGTGAACAAATATCCTAAACTATGGCCACCCTGTGACGTGCTAAAATCTGAAGAGGGGTGACAGAGGCTTGGGGTGTTTGGGATGTATTGTGGATGAGTGCATCAGTCTCTGGAATGGCGTTTATGTTTCTTTCCTCCAAAGTTGACTTTAGTGGTCCCTGGGACACTTATGGAGTACAGAGTTTGGGACTTGAAGGATAAAGCCATATTAGTACAGAGGAAAAAGGGAAGAAATATTAATTTAACATCAGCTATGAGTTAAGCACTATGTTTGGTGTTTTCCATGTTATCTCATTTAATATTTGGCAGGTAGTCTGCCATGTGAGTAGCCTTCTTCTGTGAGCCCATTTTCAAAAACATTGGAAATGCTCTACAATACTGAAGCTTTGATCTGGAATGTGCCTGAGGGCTTTCATCAGGATAATCTCTCTGCCAGTGGATTCTCTGAATGCCACAGATGTGTAGAAGTTCTGAACCACTTTTTGCATTGGAGAAATCCAAAGCAGGGCCCAAGAGATGGACATGAGAGACTCACATTTGATGTTTCCAGTTAGCAAAGGCACAGCAGTGGCTGGGGTACGTGAGGCTGGCCTCCACGAGTGCAACAAACTTTTCCAGACTGGGAAGCTTTTTTAAGTTGTAAGCCGACCTGGCCCGCAGCTTCCTAAGATTTTCTAAGCCACAGCTAGGCAGGGTATGGATACTGGTTCTTGAAATATCTCTGTAAGGAGAAAAAGTAAACATAACCTGATTACCATGGGCCTAAAATTTTCTGCTGCATTAGCAGGCAACAGAGCAGGCACAGTAGTGATCCTCTGACATGAGTGAGGAGGGAGGCCCCAATTCATCCAACACGCTTGGCCGGATCAATATTTGGCTACGAGGACATTCGATTCAGTAGGAGTGCTGTGTTAAGTGGTAGGAGTACTTAGATAACAGGCCACTTTGAATCCTGGATATACTCAGTCTGGCTGATCTGGGGCTTAAAAGTAGTCCTCTCCCCTTCTACAGTCTCTAGAATAGACACCCACTAATTTGCCTGGGAGTGTAACCAGGGACTGAGACCATTTCCTCTCCAATATCAAACCGGCTATAAAAATATTTCTAATGAGCCAACGTGGAATCTGTGGCCAAATTTCAGGAAGGGCTGGGAAGAGAACACACTACAAGGGAAAGAGGAGTCTGCTGGGCAGTAGAGGCACCCTCAGCACGGAGTCAAAATGGCAATATGGGGTATAAGCATGGCATCCACAGCCAGACGTGCCTGCGTCTGTGCCCTGCCCCCTACCTCTTAGATTTGTGACTTTGCTCAAATCATGTCACTTCCATGTTGCAATTTCCTAAGCTATAAAATAGGGATGATAATAATCAGAGGGTTGTTGTGAGAATTAAATGAGTTACCATACATACAGAACTTTCTGCCAAAAGAGAGCACATGACTGGCAACTATAATCCATAAACTTCTCTCTCTCTTTCTCATGCATATACACACACACACACGAATACACATACACACACACGAATACACATACACACACTCATGCACACACAGTGGTTCTTGCTTTGTAGGAGAGTTGTCTACCTGGGTACACTATCAGATGTCTACATGGGAGCCAGAACAAATGGATAGTTGAACCTGGTCCCTGTCCCTGTGGGGCTCTGAAGTCCTATCCTTGCTGGCACCAACAACAGTGACACGGGTGCTTATCTGGCCACACTGTTGGCAGCTGCAACCCTCAAAACAACCAAGACCAGCTGGTGAGAGCAAGGAGATTTAAATGGCACCAGCTTAAACCTTTTGGGCCAGCAGGTTGGTTATGAACAAGCATTTCTAATGGGGGTACTAGCAAGCAATGACCAGGGCGGGTTCATTTTAGCACCCTGGGAGATACTTGGGGAAGGAGAATCTTCTAATGTCTACATTTCCTATAGGTCAAAGCAGTGGCACCAAGAGCAATGAAACTTGGGGGTATGAGTACATATTTGCTGCTCCATATATTCTCATAGACTGTGTCATTCGTTCTCTTGCTAAAAAATTTATAATGCTTCCTTTTGTCCAGTGAAACCCACTCCTAACTGCTGTTTTATTTGGCACTTCCCTTTCCCAGTCAAACTTCTTATACTGAGTTGTTCATACTTGATGCCATTATTTCCTGATCTCACAATCCAACCCAGTTTCTGCTCAACCCCTAGAGAAACAATACTCACTAAAGTCATATCTTAGTTCTAATCTTCTTGATTTCTCAATTATATTTTACATGTAAATACACCTTTTTTTTCTGAGACACTCATGGCATTGCATTCTCTTTAATTTCTTCTAAAATATTCTTTGACTTCTTTCTGATTTTTTCTTCTTTATCTTTTAAATATTGGCGTTTCTCCAAATTTGGGCCCCCTTCTGACTGCATATGTTCTTCCAAGGTGATATTACCCACATTGGCTTCAGAGATCATGTATATGCTGGTGACTTCTAGATGTGTATCCCAGTTCAGATCTTCCTTCTGAACCCCAGGCCCAGATAATCAGTTGCCCATCAGACCCCACCATTTTGATGATTTGCAAGTATTGAAGCTGAATTTATCATCTTCCTTATTAATGTATTTCTGCTTTTGTTTTTTCTATCTCAGTAAATGACCCCTACATTTTCCCCTGTTGTTCACGATAGAAACCTGGGGGTCATCCTTGACTTCTTTCTCACTTAGAATCAGTTTTCTGTCCTCACAAGCCTAACTTTTACATCTGTTTCAAATCAGTTCACTCCTCTATCACAGCTTTAGTTTAGTTCACCATAATCTCTGCCTAGACTGAGACAATTATCTCATAACTGTTATTATCAGTCAGGGTTCTCTAGAAGCAGAACCAATAGGATATATAGAGATATAAGAGAAGATTTATCATGGGAATTGGCTCACATGGTTACGGAGGCTGAGAAGTCCTGTGGTATGCGTGCGAAAGCTGGGAAACCAGGAAAGCTGGTGCTATAATCCCCTCTGAGTCCAAAGGCCTAAGAACCAGGGAAGCCACTGGCCTAAGTCCCGGAGTCTGAAGGTTCACGTACCAGGAGCTCTGATGTCTGAGCCCAGGACAAGACAGATGTCCTAGCTCAAGAAGAAAGCAAGCAAATTTGCTTTTCCTCTGCCCTTTTGTTGAATTTTAGTTCCTCAAATGATTGGATGTTGCCTACCCACATTGGGGTGGATGAATCTTCTTTACTCAATCTATTGTTTATCAAAAGCTAATCTCTTTTGGAAAAACACAGAAACACCCAGAAAGAATGTTTCCCAGCTATGTGGGCATCCCACAGCTCAGCAAAGTTGACACATAAAATTAACCATCACAACCATCTCTCTCTCTCTCCCCAGTGCAATTTTTACACTGCAGATTGGGTGATATTTTAAAAATGCCAATCAGATTATGACTTCCTGCTTGAAACTCCTCAACAATTCCCCATTGTCCTTCCGATGAAGTACAAAGCACTGGATGTGATACAGTAGTCATTTGCCTGTTTTCTCTCACATCCGTTCTGAGCACTTATCTGTGCTGTTCTGTATTGCAGAAGAAATGGTCTATTCAGATTCCATTTCCCAGGTACCACCGTGTCAGTTTTCAAGTGGTACTGGTGGGAAAGTGGAGGATAGAAGGAAGAATAAAGTTAGGGTACTTCTCATCCCTCCTCTGCCTCAGGCCACAACTCCTCTACAACTCCAGCTGTCACTGGACAGATCTGCAGAGGATCCAACTTCTACTGGTTGCCCCAGTACTTATGTGACAGTAAGACTTCATCCTCACCTCTCAAGTCTTAGCATTCATATTAGTTATCTACCATCACTAAATCTGGACTGCCAATTCTCTGCTTGATGTTTAGGCAAATTTACATTTTCAGAGCTAATGAAAATGCATGTAGTATCTATATAGCATGTAGTATCTATAGCATGTAGTAAATGCATGTAGTATCTATTACCTTCATGTAGTATCTATATATGTTTCATTTAGTCCCCTCGTTGTTAGATGCCAAGCAGATCAAATTTGCCAATAATATTGTTGAAATACTTCTGTATGCTTCCTGATTTTTTTTTTTTTTTTTTTTTTTGCTGTCTTGCTCTGTCAATACTGAGAGAAGTACATTAGAATCTCAAACTATAATTTTGGATTTGTATATTACTACTTTTATTTTTGTCAATTTTTGTTTTATATATTTTTGATGACAATTTTCTAGGTACAAATTTAGGACAAATTTAGAATTACCTTTCTGGTAGCTTTCTTTATATCTGGTAGTTTTATCTTCTAACTTTTTGGAATTTATGTTTTGATCGCCCCCTGATTTATACCTCAATGTTGCTTTTCCCTCTTGAAATCAATATTTATGTTCAACTGCCTTCTTATATCTACTTGGGTGTGTAATAGGCAAGTCTGTCTTTGAGTAGTAGAAATCAAGCTCCTGATTCTCCGTGAAAACCTGCTCCACCTACAGCCTTTCCAGTTGTTTGTGCAAAACATTTGAAGTCACCCTTGACTCCTCTCTCTCTCTCCTACCATATGTTAATCCACAGCAAAATGTCTTGGCTTAACCTTCCACATATCTCTGGAATTTACTCCTCACAATGTTCATTGCTAACACCATGGGGTAAGAGTTCTGGTGTTTCAGGGTTCCTTTCCTAGTTTTCCCCTCTGTATTATAATTCTTCAGAGCTGGGGTCCCTGGAGATGAGATCCTGTGATGAGTCTTCACTCTTTGCTGCAGATAGATCCAGCTTTTCTGGCCTGCTCTTCACTTATACTTGCTTCTCAACTCTTTTCTCTGCCCTAGAAAATCTCTTTCTCTCTTCAGACAATTGCTCCTCTGACCAGTTCCACAATTTACACTAACTGTGGTCTCTGTGACCAACTTCTTGTTTCAACTGGCATTTGGGCTCCTCTTTTCTCCTCTCGTAGATGGAAGGGTGCAACGCTTGCCTATTTTGTCTACAACAGTTCAAGTCTCCCTTTAAGAAATGAGATGAAAGTATAAAAAGTGTTCTTCAGGAACAATTTAAACCAGGGCAATCATTACTTGCCATGAACATTTTCATATGTTAAAAAGCAAGCAATTCAAAGCAGAAGACTATTTTTCTTAGTTATGCCTTCTTCCCTTAAATTTATAACATAAAAAATCACATTAATTGAAGATTTCCAAAAATAAACACATTTTTATATTCCCTGCAGGGTCATATTTTTTCACTCTTCATGTAGAGGGTTTGTTTGCCCTTCCCTTGAGTTCAAGCTGAACTGCAGTGTCTTTGAAATATAATCAAGTATGATGGAGTGTTTCTATATCAGCTCTGGACCTTGCCTTTAAGAGCACTGACAACTTCTATACTGGTCTTATAGAGCCCTAAAGTGCCATGGAAGAATGTTGAATACCCTGATACAGACATGCTAGGAAAAGGCTAAGCCATGTGTAGAGGTCCTAGGGGATGAGATACTGTGTGTGTGTGCGTGCGTGTGCACGAGCGCGCAGAGAGCAATATACCAAGGATCACAGATATACCAGATATGTGAGTGAAGGGGACAACTAGGAAGTTGTCCCCAGACTCATCCAGCTGACATCACATGGATCAGAGACAAGCTAGCCAAATTCTGAAACACAGAATTGTAAACAAAATATGATGATTTAAGCTACTAAGTTTTGGGGTAGTTTTCATGCAGCAGTAGAGAACCAAAACAGACTCCCATTGAAGTCTCCATGATTTCATCATCTCTATCATTGTTAGCAGTTGTAGAAGTATTTTTCCTTGAGAGCCATGAAGAGCACAATAGCATTATGTTTGGATGCTTCCTGCTTCTCCCACCACTTGCCATATTTTGCTCTATAAACTAGCTCTTTGCATTTGGATTTTATCTTTACTTGATTTGCAGAGGGCTATTTGCATTCTGAACAGTGCTTTTCATGTTGTAAGCACCCCCCAAAATTGTTGTTTTGTTTGAAGATAGACTGGGGAGCAACACTGAAGAACTGGGGAAGGCAATAGATAGAACACCCAGCTACCTGTGATGTCTTCTGACCTCTAGCAATTACAAAGACTCTTGTACCTGGCATTATCTCTCCCATTTTTCATATTATTTGACTCTTCATGTATATTTGTTTTGCCTCCTCAGCCAGATTTCAGGTGCTGTAAGAACAGGGATTATTATGATATTTTTGTGTTCTACATTGTATCTGGCACATGGCTGGGCTCATGATATCTGCTCAGTAGATAGTTGTCTGATTAGTAGAGATCCTCAGCATCATAATAAAAATGAGAGGCTGGAGCAAGTCTTGCTGATCAGCAATTCTGAATACAGTACACAAGGTAGAGTGAGAGGGGAAATCTGGATTTAAAGGGAGCTCAGCAACATGGTGTTTTTGCAGCAGAAGTTATTTGTGACAGAGTACCAAAGGCACAAAGAAAGGAGCAAATTTATGCAAAGTTTACAAGGAGAGAGATGTGTATCAGAGAATAAGGAGGCTAATGTGTTGGGTGGATTGACCTGAATGCAATCCAATGCCTCCGTGTTTGATTGGGAAGCCTGCTTGAAAAGCTTTAGTGCCTTTCTGTCTGCTCAGTGTTCCAGAGTCAGTTTGCATTTCTTTTTTTATTTAAAAGATTTTATTTATTTTTGTTTTTAGAGAGAGGGTAAGGTAGGGAGAAAGAGAGGAAAGAAAACATCCATGTGTGGTTGCCTCTCAGGCACCCCCAACTGGGGACTTGGCCTGCAACCCAGGTGTGTGCCCTGGCTGGGAATTGAACCAGCAATCCTTTGGTTTGCAGGTCAGCATTCAACACACTGAGCCACACCAGCCAGCCTTAATTTGCATTTCTGATGCCTCCTCTTCACAGCTACAGAATATGTGAGCTGCTGTCACGTGCACTAGGTAGCTTTGCTGCTGTGCGACTAAGGCATCTTGTCAGTGTCCTGGCACCTAGATTTTCTCCTGCTAGATGTTGAAAGGAGAGAGTGGTTGGTTGAGAGAGATGCAGAGACACTTAGAGTGTGGTAAAGCAAAAGTCTTTAGTAAAAGTGGTTCCCGGATGGTAGGGAAATAAAAGTGTTTGTAGAAGTGTTTACTTAAAGCTTACTGGGTACTTGCTGGACTTAGCAAACATGGAACTTTTCAAGACTTCCAAATTTTAGACTGGCAGAAAAATGTCTCTCTGGTGTCTCAATAGGTTAAAAAATATCCATAGAAATTTATGTCAGCAGTGACAAAGATAAGTGGATGCTGTTCCAGGTGGTTTGAGACTTAACCAATATTATCGTTTTTGTTCTCTGTTCCCCTAAAACACACACATGCACACATGCACACACGTGCACACACCACACACACCACACACACCACACACATAGTCTCCTCCCTGGTTATGACCATGCCATGTGGCCTGGAAATCTAATGTTAGTTTTTAATTCCTTTGAAAAACACTTTTCACTTTTATGATGTAAATGTCCCTGGGGGAGTAACAATATAAGACATTATCAGTTTTTCACTTCTTCATGGAAGTATATTATGATGACAATGACTAGAGGCTAAAAGGTAGGTTTGGGGAGAGGCCCAGAACACAAGGCATGATGGTGGATGGTTTTCGGAGGGATTACACTGGGCAGCCATACTCTGAGGACTAAGGGAACCACAGGATGGAATTTGAGCCTTGAGAGCCAGGGAGCGGACTTTAGAATTTATACGAGCAGAATGACTTGTTGAAAGCTGTGTTTTTATAAGATTAATCTTGGGAACCTTGAGCATGGCACATAGTAGGTGCTCATAAATACTTGTTAAATGACTTGAAAAGAGGAAGGATTGAAGGTAGGGAGGGGGGTGAAGGTTGTTGTAGAAATTTTGGCCTGAACTAAGCCCTCTTCCCTACACACTGTCACTTTATCTGATAAAAGTCACTGTATTACATGATAGATATTTATTGGGCACCTGCTCTCTTACTATAACTTCCTGTGACATTTTCTGCAGAGCTTATTGTTCTGGGCAGTAACATTTATCCCTCTATGGGAATGACATACTGTAGGGCAGGTACCATTTGTTTTTAAATCTCTCTATCTCATTTACCTATCCGAGTATCAGACACATAGCAGGTACTCCATCAACATCTACTAAATGTATAACATGTAAGACCTAATATGCTCAATGAATAGTAAAGAATATTTGCTTTATTGTTGATGCTCCTAGGGCTGGTGGGCTGGGCATGGGGCAGGGGAATTCGTGGGCTGGTGTTTTAAATTCTTGTCTTTAAGGCTGGTTTAACGACTGCAGTCTTTCTAAGGTGTCGCTTTGGTTAATGTTTCCCCACATGCCACGTTCTGGCTATGACTGGTTTTGAGAATTTAAATCCTGAAATGCACCAATAGGAGACTTCACAGATGATGGCTGCTGCTGAAGAGATTTAGTGATCCTAACCGTTTCAACATTGCTGGGATTCTTGATGTTGAGATACAGAGAGGGAGGCAGCAGTAAGTTGCTGAGTCAGGAGAGGCAGGAGTTAAAGTGTGCGCTGTGCCCCGTTTAATAAAGTGTGTTATAGCCAGTGCCGCAAATTTGATTTGAACAATTTCTATTTTTCCCAGCAAAGATGTTATTATAGGTCAATCATTTCCATAAGTGCCAGCACATTTCTGGTGTACGCTACACTGACAGATGGTTAGGAGACCTCTCTTTCATGATCCCAGGTGGAATAAAAAGGCAATTTACTGTCTATAGGACTGTGGGTACACGGGTAATGGAAGGGAATCATTCTTATACAAATAACTCAGTGTTTGAATCTGAACTATCAAATGAATCTGAGCTATAGCCAAATCAATTTGATAAACTATCAGAATATGATTGTACTGACTCCAGCTTGCAAAGGCAATGCATTACATTTTTCCCACAGGAAACTCTTTCCTAAAAAATAGCAATTGCTTGGTTGCTTAAAAAAAACTTGAGTGAGCTCAGAATATCAGGTGAAAACTCAGATGGCCACTGCCATTCAAGGTCAAGACTCATGATGGGGGAATCAGGACGCCAGGCTGCTCCTCTGAAACTCGATGGAGCTTGTCTGTGTGCTCCGGGCTTTATCTGAATCTATTTCTCTTTGCAATGGAACATCTCACCCTCACAGCCTTAGGTGTTCAGAGGCTCCCTGTTCTTCCTTCAACTAAAATTTTTGCCTTCAGGAAAGGAGTTATCTCTGTTTTGGGTGCCCTTCCCTTAACTCTCTTAGGATTTCTTGTACACATCTATTGTTGGGGAGGAAGATTCATATTTAGCTCATGTAGGAGACATTCTAGAGAAAAAGGTGAGGCTTTTCAATTCCCAGCATTGGTGCTAAGGCAGTGATTCTCAGTGTCCTTTCTGGACCAGCAAATCAGCTCTACCTTGGAAGTTATTAGATACGCAATTTCACAAGCCCACTCCTGACTTGCTGAATCAAAAACTCTGGGTATGGGGACCAGCTATCCAGGCTTTTACCAGCATGCCAGGGGAGTTTGATGTATGATCACATTTAGAACCACTGCTTGAGAGCAGCTGAGAACCACTCTTGCTGCCGAGGTGGCTCATAGCTGAGGTCCACTCTGGGAATTGTTCTTGTTTGACTCACCCAAGATTTGACTCCTACCCAGGGATAGCCTGTACCCAATGGCTGTTGATGAAGAGATGTGGCCCCTTGACTTAATTCACAACTTTGAAGGCCCTCTTAATGCCAGAGCTCTCCACAGGATCAGCTGAGGCTTCTGTTGCATATATGTTGCTGTCAACTTCCCTCTTGGCCTGCGTCCTCTTACATCAAGTACTTTCCAGTAAACCTCCTGCATACAAATGCCAATATCGCTGTCTCATTTGTGGCGAGGGAATCTGATCCAAGGCACAGTCACAGCACTAGCCTGAGAAGCATCTACCATGGCCTGAGCAGTCTGTGCATACTCCTTCTCCTACCCATTCACCTGCAGCACCTGGAGCGGGCTGGTCCTCTGCACGTACCTTAACAAATAGCTCCCAGGCCAGGGCTTAGCCTGGGCTGGCACATGAGGTTGCAGAAGTAGATGATGGGATAGGCCATAGAATCCCAGGTCAATAAGCAGAGAGGCTGGAAAGACATCTGTGGACTAACCTAGAGCTCCAGAAAGGGAGGCTTGGTGATCAATCTTCTTCCCTCTAAAGGTAGGGGAAGGAGACTAGCAATTCCTATAGGCTGAGTTTTTGACCAGGATCTTGCACGTATATCCTCATGCATTGAGATGAAAAGATGTAGAATGCATTATTACTCTCTACCCTTTAAGTTGTGGCAAGTGCTTCATAATTCCTTTGGATTTTCTGTGAATTTTATTTACTTTATTCTGGCCAGGTATGTTCCTCTGGGAAAAGGGGTGAAAAATGGGCCTGCGATTAGAGGATGCCACAGAGCCGCTTCTGGGGGTGACATCCTTCTTCTTGATGGTATTTGTGGTAGGGCAGCTGGTGGGCTCAGGTCTGTGCTCTCCATTGACCCCCTGATGGGACACATAGAGCACACTGTGCATCAGCCTGGGACCTGCTTGTGTGACCACAGGAACTTTCTTCTCTGCTGTGTGTATATATCATTTACTGGTGTCTTTAGACTGGGAGTCTGGTGTTTACGATTATTTCTCCTATTTTAGTTCACAGCCAATTGCGAGGGCCTTAGTGAATAACTTTTAGGTGTTTGATTAGACATATTTATGTTCTTTAGGCCACATGAGATGGTGGGAATGCATGGTATGTGAGGCAGGAGACGTAGTTTCTGGTCCAGGCTGTGGCTTACAATGGCAGTGTAGTCTTCAGCAGGTCACGTCCCATTTCTGGCTCCAGTTTCCTCAACAGGATAATGAGCTAGTTGGGGATTTTGTGCAATCTGAATGTGCTCAGTAGCAGTCAGTGGTTAAGGTGCTATGACTTCACAGTGTCCCTGAACAGTGTACCTGTACAGGTGCAGAACAGATAAGTTCTGCAATAGCAAATAGAGGTGCCTGCTTAGGAACATTCAAACCCCCTGGGACTTTTAGCTAAGTGAAATTGACAAACTGCTGTTGTGATGGTCGAAGACATCCAAAGTACTTTCTCTAGGTTCATTTGTCTTCCAAGTACTTTAAGAATAGAAAACATTAACTAAGCATTACAAGTTTTAAGTAGTTTGTATGTTTGGACACATGGACTATGCTGGCTTTCTTCGTTTGTGATACCGATGTCCTCCTTGGTATTAACAGCATGCATCATGGCCCCATACATTAAGTTATATATTTAGTTTTTGCCTGACTCCACATTATAAGCATATATGCTTTCTGTGGGGGAAAAGCTTTCTTTTGTTTCTTACTATATACAGTAGGTGGCACAGGGCTAGTTCTTAACATCTATGTGTTCAACAAGGGAATATATAAATGTATACATACATGCACATAATATTGTTGAACTTCCAATAATATTAGGAAATAGGTGTTACTGTTTTTGCCACTCTTTGAGGTGAGGAAACCAAGGCCTCAAGAGGTGTAGGAACTGGTTTTACACTGAGGGAGTCGACTCTGGCACCTCTGCTTTAATCATGCTCACACTTCCTCCTCTTACTTGTATTTCTTTGAACTTCTTTTCTTCAAAGGTGCAGAGTCTCATGTATGGGTCCCAACATATCCCTTATCATCAAGAGAACCATTTTAGGAGTTCCTGCTCTGTCCTACAGGGTCTAGTGTTGGTTATAAACCCACTAAGTCCGACATAGAAAAGAACCTTGAAGATAACATACAGAGGTTCCAGCCAGAAGAAGAATATAAGCTTTTGGTAATAATAAAAGTGATGTCAATAGGTGATAGGTAGGCAGATAGGTGCACATGGTCACTTATTCTGACTGCCAAATGAGAGGTGCAGACTAGTGGCTCCCATATGCTCAGACTGACCTTAGGTGGGCCTTGTAAGGATAGTCTGGAAAATCTTTAGATTTGTCCATATGTTTGTCTGGGTTTGTGGCTCACTATTTCTTCTAGCATCTGACTCCTCCTTTCTGGGTTCTTTTCTACTTCCTGCAGTATTTGTCAGTAGATGTAGTAGGTCTTGCTTAGAGCCCAGGAAGACATTTTTATTTTTATTTATTTATTTCTAAAGATTTTCTTTATTTATTTTTAGACGGAGGGGAAAGGAAGGAGAAAGAAAGGGAGAGAAGCATCATTGTGTGGTTGCCTCTCATGTGCCCCCTACTGGGGACCTGACCCATAACCCAGGCATGTGCCCTGACTGGGAATTGAACCAGTGAAACTTTGGTTTGCAGGCTGTGCTCAATCCACTGAGCTACACCAGCCAGGGCCCAAGAAGACATTTTTAAAAAGCTCTTGCAGATTTTGGTCCCTGCAGCCATGAAGGTCACAGAAGGCAGAACTCGCTATTGACTAAGGAAGAGGTGGGAATTAGAATGGCCCTTGTGGAAGGGCAGGGGCTGAGGAAAAGAGAACAGGGACAAGTCATGCTGGGAAGAAGAGATGGAGATGAGGAAGCAACGATAGTAAGAAAGGTGCAGAGGCAGGCCTATGTGGCACTGAATGTGTCCAAGGAGATCGGGAATTGAGGCAAAGCGGATTCAGAAATTAATGTGTGTATGTCTCTCACTAGGTTGAGGGAAACTTCTGTACATTGAGGGTAAGGAAGGAGATTGTGCTTTTCCTTCCAGGGAAGAGATATCTGGCAGAGTGGATAAGAATCTGTACTGAGTCAGACCAGTTGGGTGTTAAATTCCTGCTCTAAAATTTACATGACCTTGGGTGACTTAGTTAATCTTTCCAGGTAAGCTAGTTTTTCGTCCTCTAAAATGGGAGTAATAGCTCCCTATAGAGGTTACTATAAGGATTAAATTACAAAATGCATCTTAAGCTTTTGTAACACTGTTTGGAACTGTGTAAGTACTCATTAAATGTTGTTATTGCCCTGGCTGGTGTGGCTCAGAGGGCTGAGCACCAGCCTGTGAACCGAGCAGTTGCTGGTTTGATTGGGTTGCAGGACAGGTCCCCCATTTGGGGGTGTGTGAGAGGCAATCAATCGATACATCACACATCAGTATTTCTCTTCCTTTCTCCCTTCCCCTCTCTCTAAAAAAAAATAAATAAAAGTAAAACTTTAAATGTTATTGTTATTTTATTGAAAGTTAAAACATGGATCACTTCTTAATTGTACCTGCACATCCTTGCAGATGACACAGATAAAAATTGACCTTGATTGCAAGCCCTGTCTTGAAACTTCTATGAATTGGAGAAAGTTAACTTCTCATTTATACACACTTATCTCTTGTATGTGGTAATGGGGCAAGCTACTCACAGAGTAACTGGTCCAGAGGCTCCCTGGAAAACATCATTAGGCAATTCTTTCAAATTATTGTTATCACTTAGATTCCTGGGGCCGGAGTTGAGGAAAGAAGAAGAGAAACACAAACTCACATAAACATCACTGTTGCAAGAGCCATTTCCCTCTAAATGGCCTAGAAGAATAGTCAGGGCTACTTACAGCTCATCTAGTTGGGTTCCATTGAATGCACAGTTGTGTATTTCTTCAATCCCATTCTTACTCAGCCATCTGAAATAAAAGACCCATTAAAAAACCAATAATGTCAGATGCAAACAATACAGGGTTTCATAATTGGAAGCACTGGGGCAAGGTCAGATAGCACAGGTTAGGCCATAAATAAAATGCCACCCTTAAGGCTCGGGGATGGGACAGATGGGAGACTGATTTATCACTGTATAGCCTTTTGAAATGTTTGAAGTTTGCATTATGTGCATGTATTACCTATTCAGAGAAATAAATGAAATTTAATTTTGAAAAGATACACTTAGGCATAACAGCCTGGATCCTGTGAGGTCTGCACACATCATTCATGTGCAGAGACAATGCCATGCAGGTGACAGATGAAGACCTTTCTCCTCCTGAAGGACAGAAATCATACAATTATTGAACAACTGTTTATAAGACAGAGAGCATTTTGTATCACCTTTCTCTAAGGCCTTAAGCCTCTCACCCATGCTCACCCACAGCAGCAGACCTGGCTGTCATCAAAAAGTGATCTAATTAAGCTGTCACACAACCTGAACATCTCCTGTGACCCATAGGGACCTGGCTATTGGAGGTTTGCGGAGGTGGCTCTGGGTTAAGGCAGAAAGGAAGAGAAATCAATTACAGAGACTGTGGGCTGTGGCAGGGTGAGGTGGGTTGAGTGGGCACGGGAGGAGGCTCTGGGGGCGGAGGAGGCTGGATGACGTGGAACAGTTATCCTGATTGTGTAGAGAAGGTCAGTGAGCAGGTTTGCCTGGACAGGGCAGCCCAAGGACACCTTGGGCCAACAGCTCTGCATTGCTATGCCCTTTGATGGATCTGAAAACAAAAACAGAAATCCAAGATCGGGAGAGCTTGGCCCAGAGAGCCTCTGACAACCTGCTCTAGATTTGCTGCCAGGTTCTTTTCCCTTTTGGGCCTATTGGGTTTACAAATAACACTGTTTAAAAGTGGACTCAGAGAAGCTCCCATGTGCTCAGGACTCTATTTCCTAGATTGCAATGGGCAGCTAGAAAATGCTGAACATCATAGGAGTACAACTGTTTATTTTGTGTCTTCCTCTTGGAAAACATTTTAGCAAAACAAAACAAAACAAAAAACTCGTACAAGAACAAGGTAAGACTTTTAAAACATTAGCAACCAATTGGTGGCTCTTGATGGCCAAGGAGTGGCTGTGCACCTCTTTCCCATGTCCCGCCTGCCCATACCTACCCAGGAGAAAGCCTGTCCCAGGCACATCCAGCCTCTTGACTTCTTTGTTATCCTGTCCCCAGGGAGTAAGAGTCGCTGGAGCAGCTGCTCCTAACCTGTGGGATCCCTGGGGGTTTTGGGTCAAACACAGGGGTCAGCAAATTTTATCTGTCAAGGCCAGTTAGTAAACTTAGTAAACTATAGGTGTTGTAGGCCAAGGGACAAAACAGGGGATAATTCATTGTAGGTACTAATAAAACAATTTCCACAAAATTTTTGACCAAATTTAAAATATAATAGTAATAATTGAGTATTTTTTTGAGGGGGAAATATAGGTCTGCTATTGAAAAAAATGACTTTTTTTTCTTTTCAAGGGATAGCATTTGGCTCAATTTAGGTTGGATGTTGTGTTTTCTATCATTAAAATGTTCACTTGTAGGAAGCAGCACTAGCTCATGGGCCATGTTGGTTTCCCCTTAATCTTACACAGGGGTGTGTAAACCCATATGGGCCCCATCTATTTTTCTGTAGAATAGATATTATTTTTTGAATGTGTATGTCCTGCAAATAGATGTCACTATGATTAAATAAATAACATATAGACTAATTTAAAATAATTATTACATTCAAAGTAGCCCTTTGTCTTTATGGATTTTCTCAGTCAGCAGATTACCATCCTATGGGGTGGTGAAGGTAGTGATAGCATTATTGACATCAACAGTGAATCATCACACAAAAAGCAAGTTATGCCCAGAACTCCTACCCTGGGGTGTGCGTGTGGCTGTGGGGCTTCCAAACTACTGACACGGAGAGGCCAACACTTACTAAACGCAAGCTTAGTCTCTTAGGAGAGGTAGTGCTGGATTTACGATATGATGATGATGATGACGACCTGGCAGGGCGTCAGCTAAACACTAGCCAAATCATGGTTTTCCTTATTCTTTTGTGTCAGAGTGTTCACTCAGTAGAGGGTTGGGGGGCTCCAGAAGCAGAGTCTGCTCTCAACCTAAAGAGTGAAGGTGCTGGTCCATGAGAGCTCAAGGAGGGGCAGGCAAGTGAGATGGAAGCCAACTGAAGAAGGAAGAAAAAGCACCTGAAGTGAGCCTCTCGTTGGCCAGGGTGTGTTGGGAACGGGCACACATGTAACCTCGTTTTATTTTTGTTCTGAGCAATGCCATTGTGCTGGTTGGCCGTAACTAGGTGCTTTCCCATTCAGACTCTCTGTGTGCAGGGGCAGGTCAGGGTGGGGAAGGGCTCAGAGTCCTCCTCGTGGTAGGCTCTTACTGCCTATTTCCCCCTGAATCACTAGCCAACTGTCTCACCCTCTTTCATTGTTGGGCACATATATACATGAACAGGGCCTCAGGATTTTGGAAAAATGCCAATGCACTGGGAACTTTTCAGTCACCAGTGCGGTTTGTCATACGTTTTTTTCCCCCTGAGTGCACTTGGATGTCCCTAGTGGGAGAAAGTGCTCCTTCACCTGTCGTAGCACCCATACTAAAAACAACTAGAGTCTTAAGCTGTGCTGAGTGTGGATCTTCTGATTCTATTTTGTGTGGGTTAAGAACCATCTGAGGTAAGAAAAATAGATTTTGTTCTCACAAATGTGAATTTATCCTTTAAGAGACCTGTCTGAAAAGTGTTGACTCTTAAGAAAGAAGACTGTGTTCTAAATTCCAGGGAGCCTCAAGTGTCCATGAACAGGAGTTATTACAATTTGCACATTTCTTTTGTAGGTTTGGGTTTGCAAGGCTCTGTCATAAATTACTTATTTCTTTAGGTTCTTTGCCTCTATTTGGGGAGAGGCAAGACTAAGAAAGTTAGGATGCCTTGCCTTCTGGCCAAAAAGGATGTATGTTAATGTGCAAGGCTGTGAGAATGACATCAGCACGCTCCAAATATCCAGGTACCACTGGTTAGAAGAAGATCACTAATCTTCCTCCTCCATGATATAGCCTGGGAATCATTTTACGGTTGTGTTTGTGTTATACCCACTGGGCAGGTAGTCGCTAGTTTCCAAAAACTCCTTTTATCCATTTTTTTAAACCTTCATGGGCTCGATGATTCTGTTTCCTCTGCCTGCCCTTTGCCAGTGCTGTGGCTAACCCCCACTCATCTTTTAAAGCCCAAGTAGACATGACCTCCCTTCGCAACCTTCTTTTTCTCATTTTAACTCTTCCTTCCACCTCCACATCACAGGCAGGTTGGAAGAAATGATTCTTTCTTTACCTTTAGAATTGCTTTTATTTTGCATATTTTTATTCTGTTCATATTTTAGTTAATTTATTTTGCTTTCCCATTCTCTCATACTTCCCACACCTCCATCAGCTCATTCCAACACACATGCACACAAATTCCAATTATCATGAGCATATTAAGTGAAAGGATTAAGTATTATATACCTACAATTTTTGTTCTAATACTATGTACTCTGAATACATGCCTTTGATTTTACTTTTTCCTTCACACACCCAATTCCCCTGCTAGTCTCTTTCAAACCTTTTCCTTTGTTTTCTGTAATTAATTTACATCAAATACTGTGCTTAGCTTTATTCTTCAGTATGTCTTCATCTCTACTATTTCTGTCTCTTTTTCCCTCCCTCCCCCTCCTTATCTCTCTTCCTCTGCCCTCTTCTCCTCCTTCCTTCTCCCTCTCTCTTTCCCCAGCAGGTTCTTTGAATCATATTATTATTTTGAAAAGGATGAAAATTCTTTCCAGACTGAAACTTACCTTTTGTATACTGTGGCATATTAAAAACACACACACATGCGCGCGCACACACACACTTTAAAAAAATACAACAGTTTGTGAACTAGAAAGATAAAATGCTTTCCTTATGGATGGAATTGCACTTATTGGTTCCCTAGAATTCATTCTGGTCATGTAACTTCCAAGGATCCCACAAGCACTTGGATAGCACTTGGTGCCCTATTTCTTGGCCATCTTGGGAAGTGGGTAAACTGCTACACAGGCTACTGGCACAGAAGATTAAAAGGTAGTTCACTAATGACACAATGTGCATTTGAAACTTTCTCAAAAGTCAGAGTAACTCAAACTCATTAAAAACTGTGATTGCTGTAAGAAAATGAGAAGTCATCTTATGCTCAGCGTGGGGCTGAACAGGAGCTGCTTTGCATAGTTATGAGGGAATATCTATATCTTCCTGGATTCCGCCCCCTTCCTGTCTTTTTCTTTGGGCAACAAAAGCCTTGCCAGGCAATAACTAGCTTTATTGATGCATGAGTTATTCTGTCCTTCGGAACAGATGTTGCAACACAGGAGACCATCATTCAAAGAGCAACTTTAAATACTTGAATCACACCACAGCTTCATAAATTATTAACACGATTCCATGTTGTGATTCTGAAATGTAAAGATGAGAAATGAGAGAAAAACACAGAACCAGAGAAAAATGTAAATGGTGAAATGCCAAAGTTACCCAGACTTAAAAGAAGTGTACCCCATTATGAGAAAGATGATTAAATGAATAACCAAATGTTACTTCACTGGATTTTTTTTTTCTTTACTTACAGAATTATGCCTTCCAAACTCAGTCCCACAAAAGAATTTCTTTCAACTGTGTGGATGTTTATATTGTCTTGAATGTCTCTAGAAGAAAGTACAGACAGATTAAGTATTTATGTCAGCGCCACTCATGTAACCTTCCCACATGTAGTTTACTTGTCACAGTGTGGTCTTTAGCTGAGATAATGTTTGAGTAGTTATTGTTATGAAGGATGATGTGTTCAAAGCTCAGGAAATGACTTATAATTTATCTTTAGTATATTAGTTATTAACAATGGAATTTTACATGTGCAGTATCTTCTCTCTGAAAGTTTTCTTTGCTAATTTTACTGTGTTAAGATTCTAACATTTTTAATTCTTGTCTCTGCAGTTGGTGTCTGCTCAAATATGGCAAAGACACATGATCTGACCTTTCATCTCCATTTCAAATTTCTCCATTCACCCTAATTGGGCCTACATCTTCCTCCCATCTCAACCCCCTTCTTATAGCTTGCTTCCTTCCTGCTGTTCTCCTTGGGTCACAGAAAAATCTTGTTGTTGATTTTTCTCTCCTGATCAGAAGGCTGGAGAAAGTCTCATTTTTTCTGTTTGCATCCCTCTTCATCCCATTAAGGTTTCCCTGTTGGGTCTGATTTAACATATACATAAATGTAGACGTAGCAAATTGTTTGGAATAGTTTGAGACATTTTAAGAAATTTTCCATCTTCCTGTTTCCTTCCTGATGTCCCTTTCCCCCTCCTTCCTTCCTTAGCTCCTTATGTCCCTGCTCTACTATTTCCTTTCAGGTCTGTCCAGATTCTTACAATTTAACATGAAAATAAACTTGCCATTATATATTTTCTTTCTCCTCTTCTTTCAAAATACAGATGCCTTGAGAAAAGCCAAATACATTACATCACTAAGATAGTGTGAATTTGTTTGTTGGGTGGTTTCCGTATTGCTCTGGCAGCATGGACATTCTGGAGGGAAGAGGAAAGGATGATGGGAGACAGGAAGGTTGCTGGGGAAAGGTATATAAGGCACTAAATAGCGAAGAAAGGAGAGACTGCTTGATTTGCTACGAGCTGGCTCTGCTGATACCTGTCTAATTGAGGAGCCTGCTGACTTCCTCCAAACTGAGATTAGCTGGCCTTTAGGTAAAACCAAGGACACTTGCTGTTTGCCTTCCTATCTCTGTGCAGATAGGAAGGCAAACAGCAAGGCAAGAACAACATATTTGGAAGATGTAGGCTACACAATGCATGTTATAGGCCCAGAGGCTGTTGGGCAAGGCAGCTGCTGAGTCAAGTGTTGGTAACTGCTCAAGGAAAAACTTACAGTAGAACTTTTTGGAGAGAATGAATCTTGTGAAAAGTTGGCAGGTGCTTAATACCTGTGTTGGATATTAACCTAGAGAGAGATAAAATGAGAGTGAGGTAAAATTAAACCTGGCTATTTTAACAATTGCTAAAGTATAAGTAAGCTTTCCATATTTAAAATACCAGTTTTGAGCTATCTTGAGAAAAACCTGCCAGAAAATCCCATAATATGCATGAATCATGCTCATGTGTTCTATTTCAAGGCTTTAACTGGGGTCTAGTGAGCTGTTGGTTCCTTAGAGAAAAGAAACATGCACTTCGGGCACAACGGGGCTAGTTTGCCATGGTGTACCCTTTGGGTCATCTATTTTAAAATTAAGAAGTCAATAAGATCTAAAAGCAATGTTCAACTAGATAGCAGACTTTTCCTAAAACATTCTTTGTTTCTAGCCTCCTCGTACTCTTTGGAGGAGACTAGAAACCTACCCCATTCCAAAGGATTCTGTTGAGTTTACAGCATGAGAGCCATGCCCTTTTGCACCAGAATACACATGCAGCACTCTCCCTGGAAAAGGTTGGAGTTTGGTTAGAGCAGAGTCCACTGGTGCCATCACCCTGAAGAGACAGTCCATAAATTTCTACAGCTGAAATTTCCAGAGCTACACTGGATCCTTCCTCAGGCCTTCTTGTCTTGGCCTCGGTTCCCCAGAAAGCAGAGCCTGAGATGGAGGTTGATCCATAGGTAGCATATATTGGATAATGTGAATTCAGGGAGTTTGGGATGGGAGAACAGAAGAGGGAGGGAGGAAAGATGATTAATACAAGGATGAGTTACTGAGTTGGCCACCACTCTTTGTGACTGATCCTCAAAGCCAAGGCCTTGATTTAGAAGATTTTGAAATGGATCTTGGAACTGTTACTCTGAATAGGGGAGAGAAGGGGAAGCATTTGTCCATAGACTATGATTTCCTGTTGGTCCAATGTGTCCCGATGGTCTCAACTTTCTGCTTTCGCCGTGCATGCTTGTGAGTGCCCAGTGAGTTCCTACTGGGTAGCTCTTAGAGTGGCGTAGAAGAATCCCCAGGATACGGTGGTACACAAACCTGGGTTACGTGCTGTTCAGTTGTGCCTGCGTCGCACTGGTTGAAATTTGGGTGGAACTGGCTGCCACAGTAGTGGTGATGAAGGTTTTTAAGTGGCACTGGAGAGTTGTCTGACACGCTGTTCCCCAGCATTTCCCTCACTCTGCGAGTTACTCAGAATCCTTCCAACACCTCCCCACTCCCATTTACCTTTCTGTGTGTGGCTTACCTAAGCCAGAGGTGGTTGTGATTGCCTGTAGGCTAAAAAAACCTTCACTGGGACTCTAATCATTGTAAAAGACTGTGTCTTTTGGGGTTTATGATTTTAGAGTAGACTTTCATCTCTTGTTCTCTGCTTCTGTATTTAAAGAGCCAGGGAATTCTTCCTCTGGGCTTTCTGGAATTGTTCTCAAATGTTTTTTTTTTTTTTTTTTTTTCCCCTCTTGGTTCCCAATTATCCAAATGGAACCCATTTTGGTCAATTCTTCTTTTAATTTATGTACTTCAGCTGCCCTTGAGATGCTTTTTATTTGTTAACCTGCTTTTTTGGATGATTTATTTTTCTTTAAAAAATTCGCACACAGAAAAATTGTTTGGTACAGAGATCTGAGTTAACACACTCACTCACTGTGTAACCACCAACACACTAAAGATGCAGAATAGTTCCATCATCCTCCAAACTGTATTGTGTGGGCCCTTTGCAGGTAGTCATTCCTTCTACCTCCTTTCCCTAGCAACTACTAGTTTATTTCTGTTTCTGTACTTTTGCCTTTTCCAAACTGTCATCAGTGTAATTATATATTATGAAACTTTTTGAGTCTGAATTCTTTTATACAGTGTAACTCACTTAGATTCTTCCAGGTCATTGCATGTATCAGTTCATTGTTTTTTATTGTCAAGTACTAGTCCATTGTATGGCTATACCACAGTTTATCCGTTCACTGGCTGAAGGGCACATAAGTTGTTTCTACTTTCTGTGATTATAAAAAAAGCTGCATGAAACTTTTGCGAACTATGTGTGGCGGGATGTGGGAGAGTGGGGGAGAAAGAGAGAAGGAGGGAGGGGGGATTTTTTATTTCTTTTCGGTAAATAACTACAAGTGGGATTACTGGTTGGTATGGTAAGTGTATGCTTCCTTAACTTTATAGAAACTACCAAACTGCTCTCTAAAGTGGCTGCACCATTTTGCATTTCCACCAGCAATGTATGAGAGTTCTAGTTGTTCTACATTATTTGGTTATTTTATTTTATTTAAAAAATATTTATTTACTTATTTTATTTTTTTTAGAGATGGGAAGAGAGGGAGAAAGAGAGGGAAGAGAAACATCAATGTGCGGTTTCCTCTCTTGTGCTCCCCCTACTGGGGACCTGGCCCAAAATCCAGACTTGTGCCCTGACTGGGAATTGAGCTGGTGACACTTTGGTTTGCAGGCTGCTGCTCAATCCACTGAACCACACCAGCCAGGGCCATCCTTTGGTTATTTAAAAAAAATACATTCTTTAATGTAAAAGTAGTATATATTTATTGTGAGGCTTATGAAAAATATGGAAACATCTACAGAAGACAGTAAAAATTATCTCTAGTTTCACTGCCCAGAGATAGCTTTCTGTCAACCTTTGGAGTTTGGAGTTGTCATCCAGAACCAATAGTTTTCAGAGTTGCTCTCTGTAACCTCTGAGATTCCACTAGTCCCCAACAGAAACATTGCCATAACTAAATATCTAGTAGCTCGGCATAGTCCTACTCCACATTTGTTATTTAATCCTATGAGCCTTCTATTTTTAGATCTCATGTGTCTATGTAACATTCCCTTAATGAAACATCAAAACAAAGATCATATTTAATATTTTCTGACAATCTATATTAATGTGTGCAGATTTGGAATGCAGTATGTGTTCGTAAAATATTGAGTTAATTGGTTGGTGTTCCAAAAATGTTTCTCACTTCTGTCACCAAGATCAAATCAAAATCCTTAGTTAATTTACTTGTCAAATATCACTGCTACTTAGAGTACTTAATCTCAAACAGAGGCAGGGAGGTTTGGAGGCCAGGAATCAGGAGAACCAACATGCATCTCTGGTATAAACTAGGTACAAGCCATTTCATATCTCTAGATTGGAAAGGAGGTGGAGTGGGTAAATATCCACATAGATGTTGTATCAGACACATCTGCCCCTGCTTCCCATCCTGTTGGTCCATTTTTCACTCTAGTTACTGTCTTTTACTCTAGTAACCAGCTACAGACAGGTTTAACTTGGCAGACACTAGCCTCAGCTATACCAGCTATGTCTTTTTTCTGTTTTCTGTTTCTGTTGGGCTTCTCCCTCACCTCAGAGTGGGACACTTAAAGGAATCTGCTTAGCCATTCTGAGGCATGTGCCAGTCAGGAAGTGCAAGGGAGTTAGCACTCCATAGGGCAACTCTTGAGTAGTGGTAAACTCCTCTCTTCCATTCCTTGGGGGGCCAATTCTGAATATATTCTAAAGGACACCTTAGAGGGGCCCTGGCATGATTGAGCTCCAGTTTCTTGGTAGTGATCAGCTAATAATACATTCTTTAGGTGGCTTTCCATCTTTCCTTATTTACTTCCTAACCATCCACTCTTTCTTGGGTTTGGGTATAAAAACAAACTACTTGCATGTATGTCCTTGCTTGACATATTTTAGAGGACCAAGGCTAAGACATACCAACTTGCACTGAATTTCACATTTCACATAGATGCACTAATGGTTGCTGTCTCCCTGTGCTCCAAATCGGTCTCCAGTTGCAGCCTACCCCTGTTTCTCTTCTTTTACAGTAATGTTTCTAGAGAGAGTTGTCTTTGTCTGCATATGCTGTCTTCATTTTCTTATATCCCATTAATCTGTCACCTGCTCCAATTTGTTTTCATTTACGGTTTGTCACCAAAACTGCTTTGTCATGCCCTAATTTCATCTGCCCATGACCAATAAATCTAACAAACAATTTAAATTCTCATTTTTTAGATCTCTCAGGAGAATTCAGTACTCTTTTCCAGGCTCTCTCTTCTGTTAGGTTCTGTTGCATCGCATTCTTCTGTTATTCTTTCTCCCTTTGTGATACTCCTTTTTAATTTTTGTTATTGTTGATTCCCCATCCTCTATATGTACTCTAAGCCTTTGCCTTTTTTCTCTATAGACTTGCTGGGAAGATCTCACTTCTCAAGGCTTTAAGTACTGTCAATACATGGCAACTCCTAGATTCATACTTGATTACTGACCTCTCTAGTCTGTCTCTTAACTAAAGCTTTGTTATATGTCCTTCTGAATGTCTCATTGACATAACACTTCAAAGTTGTTCCCTCCCATCACTTCCACCAAACTGCTTCTCCTCAATTCTTCCTCATAGATAACGCTCCCATTTATCAATTGTTAGAAATGTGACCATTCAGCTTGGCCTCTTCTCCCTCACTCCCCAACATCTAACCCATCTCAAAGTCCTCTTAGATTCCACTTCCAAAATACTTCTTGATTCCATGCAATTTCTTTCATCTCAACTGACACCATTCTAGAACAAGCCACCATTATCTTTCCTCTAGATTTCTGCCATAGTCTTGTGCTTTCCACACATTTAATCTTCTTTTCTAACCCATTCTCCATCCAGCACACAGAGCATTCTTTAAAAAATGTAAATCAGATTGCTTTTGTTTTCTGCTCTTCTTTCGTTACTTTCCATAGTAAAATGTATACAACGTACTGCCCACTCTTGCACCCTCACCTCATTGCCATTCCCCCAGTACACTTCAGCACCAGTTGCTTTCTCAGTTCCTCAGATACACCAAGTTCTTCCTGTCTCCAGACATTTGCACATGCTCTGTCTGGAAGGCTCACCACCCACTCTTCAGTTGGCCAACCTCAATTCACCCTTCAGGCTTCAGTGACAAATGAAATTTCTTCAGACAAGAGCTTCCTGACTGCATTAGAAAGTAAGGCCCCTGATTTATTCCCAGTATAATTATATCCATTTTAGCACTCATCAAATTCTGAACTTATATTGTTCTGTGTTTATTTATTCATTGCCCATCTCTTCAGCCAGACTGTGAATGGCATGAGGGCAGAAATCATGTTTTTCCTGAAAACTCAGTGTTGGCACAGTTGTTGGCACATATAATATTCTTGATCTTTACCAGGCAGGCAATGTGCTATGTGCTGTCATGAGGCAAAAACAAATAAGGAATCATTCACTACTTGTGTTCAGCACACCTAAAAATTTTATATGATTGAAAGAGGGAAGAATTCATAATTGTCAATGAGAAAGGTACAAGTACATTATTTAACATTAATAGAATGAGCTTCCAAAGCCACTATACTTATGGGATATCTGTAAGTATCTGTATATGCATGTTGACATATTTAGTCTTTATAGGAAGGAACACACACAGCAAAAATGGCTAAAGTTATTTCAGTAGTGCTGAATTTAAGACACTTAAAAAGATCTAGTGACCATCTAGTAAGATGGAGTACTGGTGATTAGTCCATACCTGAGGTTCTCCATAACCCCAAGATAACTCAGGAAATGGAGCGCGGATGAACACTTAGTTTTCAATTCATTTTCCCCATTTGATCAATAAATTCATGTCTGATGGAAGCTGGAAGTGGGTAATGAGCTAGGAGCTTTATGTCTCAATGGGTTTGCTTTAGTCAAAAGACTGTTTGCTCCAAAATATTTTGATTCACTTAAGCATGGTTTCAAAAGTAGGTAAAGGCCTAAAGGTAAAATGTCAACAAATTTAGGTTCTGCAAGTGGATCTTCTATAAAAGGGTGACTGGCTCACAGTTCTCCCCTCTCAGCAGTCAGTTGTACAGCCTGAGCTAGTGTTAACACCTTTCCTGCCTGACTGTCCCTAATCTCTTGGGTACAGTGCTTAAATGGGCCTCTTTCCTGGCAGGATGAACTTAGTGTGGTCCCTTCAATTGCAGGGAACCAGTCATACTCTGTCCTAACTAACAGGACAATACATTTGCCTTTCGTGAGCAGATGAACCCAAGACTCTAGAGCTCATTGTCCTACATATCATTAGTGCCTTCATTAATCTAAAAGAGTGCTAGTGTTTTTCCCCCCTTAAATTAACAGTATGTGTGCTTACTGTTAACTTGTATTGCATTGGACTATATCCCTTTCTTCATTCAGCCTCCATTCCATGCAAGAGAGGACACCAAAAAGCATGTCCTGTCTCGGGGAGCTTGTGGGTAAATTGAGAAATTAAGACTAGTACAGATGAAATATTCAAAGTAGTCTAGTGTTAAACTGTATGCTGTTGGCTGTGAATGTCTTAAGAGGTCAAGGAAGGAGAGAAAAATGTGGGTTGGAATAGTTGTGGAGAACTTGTAGAAAAGCAAACCAGATTCCTGAGAGAGTATAGAACTTACTAGCCTAAGCTACAGCAGTGATCACAGGAGTGATGTGGGAAGTGAGTACAGAGGATGATAGAGCAGAAAAAGAAGGAGGAGGCAGTATCTTAAGAACCTATAAGAGCTATGTAGAGAAGTATAGGCTTTATGGGTAAGCAACTGGAAGCCACTTTTTTGAAAGGGGAAGTAAGAAGACTTGGAGACTCCTTGAGCAGAGGTGGCCCATGTTTTTACCATCCCATAACCCTGGGACTTCATGTTAGTGGTCAGGACAAAACAATGGGTAGTTACTGAGAACCTATTACATAACCCACTGAACTGAGAAAAGTCAGCAAGGACAAGACATCCATCTCCATCACTTGCACTAACAAAGAATGTAATTCTTTATCTTGATTCCACCCAGAGTCCCCCATGGAAGGGAATGATCAGTTCTGAGACTGTGGAAACCAACTCTCTTTTAGTTTGTGAACTGAGGCAAAAACAGAGTTCATTCCATGGCCTGAATGATCCATTGAGATGCTTTAGGCAAATTTGATTTGGGAAGGGGAGGCTGCAAGTGGGTTGTATGTGCAGGTTAGGGATCTATCATTTTTGCTAAAGCACATTTCCTAGAAGCCAAGTCTGAGGGTTTGAACTTGAACTTTTTTCCTGTCTTCTAATTGGTTTCCATTGAAATAAAATTTGTTTGCAGCTAATGTCTTTTTATTTATTTTAAAATTATTTTTATACTTTTAATTACATTTTTTGTCTCCTAGGTAAAATTAACTCTTTTGTCCTGAACACTGTGACAGAAGTTAGTTATCCAGTGATGGATAAGAAGAAGAGTGAACTACATTTAATTAAAAGGACTCCTTACCTTGTGAGACTCAGAGATAAGTGAGATTTCTATTAACTACAGATCCTGTTGACTGGGAATTTGCATATCTCTACATATACCATTATAAAAGATGCTAACATGTATTTTCTGAATTATTAAATAAAGATTTTGATAGGTGTAGAATTATACAATCTTGTAGTTAGATGGAGAGTGTGTAAGAAGCTGTGATGTAATCAAGAGGGCTGTAAATTTAAGATTAGGGACCGTGGATTTGAGTACCTTCCCTTGCACTAGCTGAAATGATACTGAGCAGTTCACTTATCTTTTTAGAGCCTTAGTTTCTCTCTGTGTAAAATAATTTTGTATAAGGAAATACATGAGACAGTAGGAGAGCCTGGTTTCCTGCCTCCTGAGTCTCACGCCTTCACAACTGGGCCCGTTTAACTCATATTCAGCTCAAACTTTGCTCAGTCTCCATGGAAACCAGACTCCTTAGTCATCAGGGGGGATTTAATGAGCCCAAGGACAGAATTTTGAAGAGCTCAGCCCTATTAGCCTAATTGCAGATTCTGTTTTGACCTAATAATATTCTGGTTTAACAGTTGGGCTCTGGTCCTATTCTCAGGGCACGTAGCACAGCTAGCAGTTCTGGTGCCAGAGGATCTGGGCGCAAGTCCTGGCTATACCACTTTTTAAGATGTATGGACTTAAGGGGTTAGTTGAAGCCTTTAGGACTCAGTTCCTTCATCTTTTATCCAGGACAATGACAAGATTTCCGTTACAGGAAAACCTAGTACCATATCCAAGCACTATTACCTAGCCTTGTATTCCATTTGACATAACCCTATCTGATATCCCTTTTCCCCTAGGAATTCTCTTGGGGACTAAGATTCTGTTTCTATGTCTGGTTTCTCGTTGTCTCTGTGGGACTGCCGTGATGTCTGAGTGGGCTGGCTTGTTATCTGCTGCCTGATGCTCCTTGTGTCTTGCTGGAACCACTGGAAGCCACAGCTAAATTTCCCAGATTCCTCCTGTCCCCGTTCTCTAATTTCTTCCTGTTTCTTCTATTAAACATGCCTGGGTCACCCTTCTTGCCTGTCTCACTCTGTTTAGTCTCCATGTCCTGGTCACAGCATCACCTAGAGGTTTGTTGGCCCTCTCAAGGGCAATTACTACAGGCAGTTGCCAAAACTGAAGGCGATTTACACACTTCTTTTTACAAACACTGAGGTGATCCAAATTTGTTGACTTTTTCTGTGAAGACAAATGACTATCAAATAGTGCTACAAAGTAGGTGTTTTCCAATTAGACATAGAATTTGATTTGTCTCGTTAAGTGAAAGGTTGTGTATCAATGAAGAAGAATACAATAGCATTTGAAAGAAATCTATGATATAGAGAGGATTTGGAAAACATGCATGGAAATAGTTTATTGCTGAAAATGATGCATGTCATCATTTATGAAAACTTTCATATTGCATATTTTAAAAATAAGGAAATATAACTTTCAAACCCATTTAAATTATTTTACTGGGTTTTGAATACTTTCATGAGAAGTATAACAGTGCAATTTCTTATAGGTTGTTGGTAAGAACATCTGATTGACGTTAGGAAAGAAAATACACTAGCTAAATTTCATAAAAATATTTGCATAAAAGTTTAGGAGTTGAATACTAAGTATGACTCAAGGAATACTGCTATAGGCTTGTTTTCCACTGGATCTACTTATTTTATTGAAGTTTTGTTCTCAGCTTTTACAGCCATTGAAATCTAGTATTGATACAACCTGTGAATTGCTTTTCTCAGCATTAAACTGAGGATTAAAAAATAATGAAGCACATCCTATGATATTGTTCTCTCTAAAATATTGTTATTATAATATATTTAGTGAGAGTAAAATAGGCTTTTTGTGCCGTATAAAATGGTAACTGTAAAAGCATATTATTTAATTTTTATTTCATATTTTAAATTATTTTTGTGTAAATTTTGTAATGCACACATTTATACTGCAATTGTATGTGCATATGCCTTATAAATAAATACTTATTTTGGGGCTTATTTTCATTTTTTTCTGATGGGGTGAGTAATCAAGACCATATTGTCCAATGCATAGAATGTTTTGCTTGGGAAGAGAATCCTAAGATTCTGAAAGGCTGGCAGGTGGGAATGGTAATAGATTTGTACTGTGCTAACTCTGGAAAGTAGGTATAGGATTAATAATAATGGCCAACATTTATTGAACACTTCCTATGCACCAGGCACTGCACCAAGCACTTAACATTGATTATTTTATTTATTCCTTTCCTCTACCTTAGCAGACAGGCATCATTACTATCCTCATATCAGAGTGGAGGATGCTCAGCTGAGAGATCCAGTAACTTTCACAAAGCCATACATAAGGAGGGCAGAACTAGAGGCTAAATCCACATCTTTCTGACTGTAATAAAGTTTGTGCTCTTACCATATGACTGATTGTCATTCATTATGAAAGTTGCCCAACAGAGGAATAGATTGTAACACTAAGTGCCTGGTTTCCTCTGGAAATGTGTCCAACTTGTGTGGGACGGTTTCTTCATGAGGGGTATAACATTGTGATTTATAGTAAGAAATATATTTAGTCCTTGTCCCCCTTTCTGGCACAGAACTTCAGGCTAGTGAACATGTGGAAGTTTGGGGAGAGCGGTGCATTTGGAGTGGGCATTGAAACTCACCTGTCCCCATACCTTGCCCTATGTATCTCTTCCATCTTGCTGTTCTTGAGTTATATCATTTTATGGTAAGGCGATGCATTCTAGTAAATCCAAGGAGGGGTCATTGGAACCTCTAACCTATAGCCATTCCATCAGAAGCACAGGTGAGAACCTGGACTTGGGATTGTCTGAAAGGTGTGCAATCTTGTAGGACTGGGCCTTTAATCTGCGGGATCTGATGCTGTCTCCAGGAAGGGAGTGGCAGAATTGAGTTGAATTGTAGGACACCAGCTGGAATCTGAGAATTGCTTGGATGTATAGGGGAAACACCCGCATATTGAAATTGGGTACAGAATTAGTGGGGGGGGGGTCTTGAACTCTGTGACCTCTTAGATACCTTCCAACATAGAAATTCTAAGCATTTTTCTAGACACACTATTTCCAGATGATATAAATGCTTCATTTGTTAATGAAAGACTATGCACATAATTTTGGGAGATTTTGGGATGAATAAAATTTAGCAATTTCTTTAATTCTCAGAACCTTTACCATGACATTATTCATTGAACATGTCGAAGAGAAGGAATAGTATGCTAGCTTTCCCCAAACACATCGACAATGGACTCCTTTATTGTAGAGTGTGTCCTAAATTTGGTGTCTCCCTGTTCAACCTTGGAAGCCCTGCTACAAGGTAATGTATTTAGGCTGGTTAACTGCAATTCTCTGAAAATGCAGTTACTATGATGTGGTTGGCAAACTGTCTTTTAGAATATTCTATTAGTTAGTATCTTCCATTCCTTTACCATAATATAAATCAGAAAGTTTATAGTACAAAAAATCAGAACCCTGCTTGTGAAAGGGCACAGTGTGTCAAATGAACTTTGGATCGGTTTCTACTTGCATCCTCAGGTATTTTAGGATGGCCCCCTTTAGATTAGGGCCTGGAGAGGTAAGGTCAGAGACTCCAAATAACTTTTCTGTGGTTGTACAGAATACATTGGTCACAGGAGAAGATTCCTACTCCTAGCCCAACCATTAACCTCTATGCACACTATCTCTGGGTAAAAATAAATCATGTTCTCCAATGGCCAACTGAATCAAAAGGTAACTAAACTGAAGAGAAACCTTTGACAGAACAGGACTGAATGTACAAAAAGAAGTTTGCAATGGGTTACCATACAGCTCTCCCTTATTTGTTCTTTCAATTTGGAGTGTGCTATGGGATCCCTTTGGGGCTAGGCAGATCTCAGTGTATCAGCATGTCAAAGTCAGAGTTTTCCTTGAGACACAAGTTATGAGAGGTGCTACATCCCAGGTTTCTGACAACTGGTTACACAGTGTGTAACCGCTCATGCCCATTGGGTGTGACAGCAATGTAGACTATGTGAGAAAGAGGTTCTGGAGACAGCTGTGAACTCGCCTTTCCTATCGACGGGGGAAGGTAGGAGTTGTTCTCTGCTTCGCTTAGGTTGATAAAAAACTTTATGAAGACCATGTGGCAAGTTTAATGTCTGTCCCCTCCTGCTTGGGAGACCCAGTGACCAGTGTCTGGCTTGGTCCCAAGTGAGAGTCTGGCTAAAGTGGCAATAGCTCAGAAGACAGTTATTTAGAAAGTAACCGAAGTCTGAGGAACTAGTTACACAGCTCGCGGTTCTGACCCAGATTTCTAACAAGAAAAGGCTGGAAAATAACTGTGTGTTGTATTTGTGTAGCACACAGAGTTACTGACAGTTATTTCATATTTGACTTTACAGTGAGTTTCTACGGTGAGCAGAATTGTGATCTTTATCTTATAGATAAGGGAGACAGTGCTCACAGAGAGTAAATGAATCACCCAAATTTCTAGACTTGAGACAGAAAGAATAATAGTTTTGTTTACCAATTATTTTGTCCCTGTGTTAGGCACAATTGTAAATGTCTTGCCCACATTAAAGTCCTTTAAGCCTGCTCACACTCATAGGGAAGGTATATTAGCTCTATTTTGTATATAAGGAAACTGAGGTTTAGGGAGGTGCAATTAACTTGTCTGCTAGAAGGTGGAAGAAAAAACCCAGGCATTCTGGTTCCCCTGCCTCTTGGTGATATTCTCTCCATTATACACATTGGCTGATAAGGACTTTTAGAACCTAAAGATTTTTCCAGCTTAGACTCACTGCTGACAGCATTGCCAAGAGGCAGTCTTCAGAGACCTTCCTGGATACTGATGTAAGAATAACTAATCAAGCTACGGATTTGCAGCAAGCAGTTACTTTTAAATTACATAGGGGAGTCGCAAAAGAGTGAATATTTTAAACAGTTTGCACACCCTTCCCCACAACTAATTTCTAACATTAATTATTTAGGAAGCCATTTCTTAGGAACTTTCCAACTTAGCCTGATGGATGATCACAGGTTCCGAACGGCAGACGTTAGTAAAGCGTCAGTGCTGCGCTCAGAGCCCCAGGTGCGCCCAAGTCGGCCCGCCCGCACCCTCCGCCTCTCCCGCTGTGGTGTCCCCGAGAGCAGGGCGGGCTGGCTTGGAGTCGGGTGTTCCCAGCTTCACTTCTCAGTTCTGTCAACCACATAATCTGAGTTTCAAAAGTTCTCCTTCATAAATCAGGGAAAATACATGCCTCACTGTTTTGTAAGACTGGAAGCTGAGATGAGCTGCGTGAATAAAATACCTCATTTAGAGTCTGCCACGTAGGAAGGATGTGTTCGACATATGTATCATTTTCCCTGTTCCCCTGGCCCAAGATCATTTCTCAGTCCCATTTTGTGAGTTTGGGCAATTCAGTCACATCCACACCTCAAGTTCCTCAGCTGTAAAGTGGCACCACCAGTGAATATTTTATAGGGTTTTAAAAGACTACATAATACAAATTGAAAGTACTTTCTAAATTATGATTCTGTTCCCCACCCCCACACCACCCATCAATGCCTCGTACAATTAGCAGTACTTGCACTTGTTTGCTGTTTGGAATTTTCAAAGTGCTTCCACACTCTGTCTCACTTCTCCCTTCCTTTCCCTTCTTACAACTTTTTGAAGACGCTAGGGCCATTATTTTTCTCTCCACTTTACTGGAGAGAAAACCAGAGAAGCCTGGTTCCTTGCTCACAAGTTCTCATAGCCAGGACCACAGCTGGAACTTGGGTGTGTGGCCGTCCTATAAAGAGAAGAGCTTTTCCTTGGTGTCTTGCAGAGTGACTCTGGGTCCTGGTGGCTCCTCTGGTTTGGCCCTTGTCCTGAGAGACTGTGCTGGGTGAACTTTGTGAGAGAAACTAGTTTCTTCCCTACATGTCCCCCAGACATCCTGCTCCCTCTTCCTAGCACTGCTGTCTTTCCCCAATCTGGTGAGGGGGTGCTCCTCTCCTCTTGAGCTAGACATTATGTGTGGGATGTCTGCTGCGGGTGAGCTCATGATTCAACTGTAGCAGAACATTTGTGTAGTGTCTGCTGGAGATGAAAACATCTTCATTAGAGCATCTGTCACTGCAGCGTTCATGCTCTGTAACGCCCCAAGATATTTCTGTAAAAACAGCAGTTGCTTCCCTTCTGCTACCTAAATAGAAAAGTTCGAACCCAGGCCCACATTTTCATTAAGAACCGACTGGGTGGGGGCTTACCTTTGATAGACTCTGTGCTCTGTAGGAGCTCAGAAATGAATTGGACACAGCCTTTGTTCTAGATTAGAGGTCAGTGGAATCCGGTGGTGACACCTCCTGTCACCGCATTGCCCCCCAGTCCCGAGGCAGCGGATCCGCTGGCCGGGGCAGGCCTTGGACTGCATTCCTCCGGCAGCTGTACCCATGGAGAAGACAGCACCTTTCCAGAGGGCAAACTGAGTTTGGGAGCATTCAACTAGAACATGCCTGTGTTCACACACATTGTGAAAGATAAAGCAGATGAGATGAATGAAAGCAGAGAGAAAAATAACGGGTCCCTCAACAAGTGTTGCAGAGTGATTAGAAAACCAGGTGCATGAGAGGTCTGTATCACAGCCAGGATCCTCTCAAAGAAGAAAAATGAACGGTTGAGCGCCTTTTTTGGGCCGTGCACTGGGGGTATGGAGATGAAGGGAACCTGGTCACCACCCTGGAGCGGCACAGGATCTGGTAACTGGAGTCCATGTCCTCCCTCCTCTCATTGTCCTGCCTGCCCCTGCGGCTCACTGCACTGCCCAGCTCTCCCTGGCCCATTTCTGCTTCCAGGGGTTTGCCTTCATCCCTACAGGGATGGAGCTGACAGTTTCTGTGTTAGCTCTAACCCCTTAGTGTTTGGTGTCTCCAAGGGATAATTGCAAATCTAAAAGAGTCTGTAAGGACAAAAACAGCCTTTAAACGTCTCGAGGTGGAGGCTGCTACGGTAGAAAAAGAAGCAGTTGTTGATTTTCTATGGGGGGGCTGTGATTCCCCTGATGCCCCTTCAGATTCTGCCTTCGAAGCTGTCTTCCCTCCTGCCAGCGCCCAAGGCAGGCCCTGTCAGGGATTTGTGATTGATCCTTCCCAGGCCAGCTCCAGTGCCTCCGGGATGCTGTCTGCCTCGTAAGTCTCACCTCCACACTCGAGGCCTCGCAGGCCCTGCTGTGGCTGGCTGTGTTCATCTGTGAGGGACCGAAGTGGCAGGGATGCCTCCTATCACTCTCCTTTGGCTCCAGGAGTTGAGCTTTTGAGTGTAATTTATAGGTGGCTTATGTTTTTTAATGTGCTTTTAGGATCTCAGCTTGAATCCTTGGGAAGAAGAGCCTGATCTGGGAAATAAAGAAGCCTATAAGATGCTGGGTCTCCAGAGGACCGTCTCCTTCCATACTGGGCCTTTCATGCTGGGTCTGAATGTGCTGACTTCAGGACAGGCGGTAACACTGGAAGCCCCGGGGTGGTGAAGGTTACAGTTAGACACCAAGCACTTGAGGGCTTGAAGAGAGCACAGATTATGTAGCGTCTGTTTCTCTCATCCGACTAACTTCTTGAAGCATATCCTGTTATTTCCACTTTGCGGATGAAGAAACTGATACTCAAGGGATTAGTTCACCATTGTCTGGGGGTAATAACTAGCAATGAGGAAGAAATCAGCTGATTTTACACAGCTAATCTGAGATTCTTTTTTTTCTCTGAATCTTCTCTCTAGACTTGTCCTTATATCTGATTTCCGTTGATGACCGGGACAGATATTATTTCCCAATTGATGAGAAAAGGATACACCTACCTCATAAGAAGGTATATCCTGTGAAAATATGATTCAGAGACTCTGCAGGGGGCAGAGTAGAAGGCTATTTATATGCTATGGGAGTGGCTCCCGAAGGGACTTTTCTCTCCCTCTCAGGGACCCTTGCCTGGGAGTCCATCACTTTCAATTTGGGGGTTTAGCAGTGCCTTTTTCAGGCTTCTCTTTTAAAAATGCAAATTCCTCTGGAAAGAAAAATATCAAGACCTGAACATATTGATGTGAATTAAAGGATCAAATAATCATCTCACTGATGAAAAAGACCTGGGCTCCTGCAGGAGAGAGCACACTGAACAGGTTAGAGGAACAAGGAGGGAGGTTAGTGGCACAAAAATGTCACCATGTCTAAGATCAGGACCTCAGACAAGAGAAGGTCCTTGCCCTCCTTACACTGACATGCTCAGGCCAGCATCTCATCCTGAACTTCAGTGCTCCAGAAGGAAAATCTGGCTGTATTTTCCCAGAGTTGACAACGATAGGCAAAGGTGGCTGTGCTAAATAGATTAGTGATAAAAGAAGCAATTGTATGATTTCCACTGTGCCCAAACATCCTCGTAGTCATGACAACATCCTTGGATACTTACAACACTGACAGCCAGGGAGATGGCTAATAATTTCTTTCCAATCATCACAGTTCCTGTGTAAGATTATTTTTGGCCCAGACTGAATTCTTGATGTGTGCTGTCTGCAGGATGGTTCTGTGTGGGGGGCACTGGCGGAGGGAGGCTTTGGGCTTTACAGAGGTCAGAGGGCAAAAATCACTGCAGTCACTTGGGTCCATGTCTGACATAGAGGTAAATCACATACCAGTGATAGTCTGGAAATGTGTCCCCTATTACCTTTCTATTTCTTTAGGTGCCACCATTAATGTATACCACTGGATTATGGCAACTGCCCTTAGCAGGACATCCCTGAGTATGTCTGTACGCTCCTCTTGGTCAATCTATAGTCCAAGACAATGTCATTATGTCATTCTTCTGCTCCAGAATGTCTTATGGCTTACTCTTTCCTACTGTGTTAGACCTAAACTCCCCTGACTTAATGATTTTTCCAGTCTTACCAAACCCCACCTATCCAAACGTAGTCATACTTCTTTCTTTCTAGGACATACCTTTTCAGTGGGGACTCAGTTTCTCCTCATCCTCTGCCTACTCCACAATGGCCCTTTCACATTCTTGGTTTTTACTCACCTCTTTCTTTCATGGGAAATTTCTTCTTCTTTACTGTCTTTTCAAATTTTATTCATCCTTCAAATTGCAGCTAAGTTCACTTTATCCCCAAGAAGCTTTTCCTGATGAGTCCAGCCCAAGGCACTGGGTCAGTCCTCTATTATCAGCACCATACAACTCTACAGATATGTTATTACTTTCAGGGGTTAATGGTTGATAGTCCTTCTTCCCCTCAAAAGACTGAGCCCCTTGAAGTGAGCAAGTGCTGTCTGCGGATGGCTCCTGTATCCCTCACAAGGCCCTCCATCCTTTCTCCAGCACCCTTTCTAAAGCATCACTCTCTGTTTTCTTGGCTTTATTTTTCATTACCCCACTATCACCACATGACATTATCTAGCATTGTTTGTCTCCTTGAGTATAAACTCCATAAGTGTAGAGGCTTCACTTGTCATCTTCCGTACACCCAACAGCCACAACAAAGCCTGGGATGTAGTATGATCTCAATAAGTGAGTGTTGACTGAACAAAATGAGTTTGTATCGATTGGCCAATTCACATCTAAAGTGATGGAGAAACAGGGAGGTACCAATCCTTTCTACCATGTATAAGGCTGCCATACACCTAAACATGAACTCTAGTATATATCCTTTCTCAGCTACCACAGAAAGCCAAACGTTGCTCAATACCTAATGTATCAGAGTAATACAATCTGTAGGGGCACTGCACATTCTTTTCAGAAGAGCCCTGTAACCAGGGATCACAGGGAAGACTAACTTCTATAAAATGCATGTGCTTTTACTGTGCTGCCTACTCCTTGGATTTCGGTGAGGTTCAAATGCAATGAAGTATGATAAAAAAAAGCATTAAATTGTAAATCAACATAAAAGCGGGATGCATTAGCCAACCAGCTGGCAGTCAGTGTGAAAAACTACAATTTATTTTGATGGAGGTGGTAAGAAATATTGTGGACCACTAATGTTGGAAATAAACATTAAAGGGAGGTTAGGAACCTTCCATTAGAACTCTGTAGGATAATGTACCTTTGTTTGTTGAAAGGACCTTTTTGGGCATGTGAGCAGTTTAGTAAGAAGGATGCCTTCATCCTTAGAGACATACAAATGATATATTTCCATGTTTGAGTGTTGTTCAGTGGATTCTATCCAAAAGAAACAGTTAAAGAGGCCTTCAAAGCCTTAGAAATATTGGAAGGGGAAAGAGAGATCACCATCACTACCATCACCACCACGATTATTATTATTGAATTAATTCCTACAACAGTCTCAAAAGGTAGGTGTTATTCTTTTAAGCAGAGGAGAGAACTAAAGTATAAAGAGATGAAGTAACTTACATGGGCTTCCCTAGTTAATAAGTCACAGGGTCAGAGATTTAATAAGAGTTTCTAACATTTATTGAGAATTTTCTAAATGTTACTTATTCTGCCAAATACTTCATTTATTACAATGCAGGGATGCAAACAATGTTATTCCTAGGTTAAAGAAAGGAAGATGAGACTTAGAGAAGTTAAGCTAATGACTCAAGGTCACACAACTAACAAGGGCAAGAGCTGACACCTGAGCCTAGATAGGTGGCACTGGAACCTGTGTGCTTCCTTGCTACTGTGCACTACCTCTCTCGTCCCTGCCCTCTGTCACTTGGCCACGTACTGTCCAAAAAATGCTTTTGTAGTTACAGAAGCTACTTTCATTAACCCCATAAGCCAAACAAAAGAGAGGAATGCAGAGGAGAGAGAGGACTTTAGGGATGGGGAAGAAATAGCCTGACTTGCTGAGAGGTGAGCCCCAGTGAAGGATCTCCAGGCATTATCCCAGCTGGAGGAAGGTGGGTGGTTGCTGTTAGCAGACATCCTAAGGAAGTCTAGCCGGCCCACATGCGAGTGGAAGATGGTTGTCGGTTAGATGGGGACCTACCGATCTGTGTGAAGGTTTTGCTAAACTGTAATTATGGCTTCTTGAATAGCAAAAAGCAACATTGAGCTACCTAAGAATTACACAGACAGGATGCAAAGGCAAGGGAATATTGCGAAAACCTTATTTATGGATCAATAGGTAATCTTTCATATACAAAAGTTCAACCCCATGAAGGCAGAGTGATAAAGAGAGAAACATTGCCTGCAAATACAGTATTGACCTAAAAAAAATCCACCCTGATGAGTTTTTTTGATGTATATTCTTTTAGTTAAAGTACATTTCTTTATTCATGAGTTCTTCCCCTCCCCACTTTGCGCCCCTCGGTGAAGTTCGTGAAGGCAGTGATGAAGAGTGCTGATTTCCAGTTGTCTGGTATTCTGTGCCATCAGTGATCAGCATCAAATGGAATAAAGGCTGAGGATTTCAGAAAAGCAGTTCTACATGTGTGTGTGCAGCAATTAGGACACTCAAGTGACAACTCACCTCTACCCCTTATAATTTCCTGCTTTGGTGGCTGTGATGATACATTTATCCTGGCTTAAGGAAATCACTAACTACTCAGTCCTACTGGTCCCTCTGAGTTGCTTCACCCATTTTGTGATTTTTTTCTTTTTTCTGAAGCAAGTCATTCATCATCCAAAAAAATATTTGAAATCATTGCCATTCATCTCTACCTGGTTGCTGGATGGTGAAGTTGTTAATTGTTTATAACTTCTGCTCAGTCATACATGTGTAAGAGAGCTTAGCTGGGTTTTGTTTCCATGATATGATTTTTCAGATTAGAGGACCAATTACGATTTCAGGTTACTCCTCTTTGCAGTTGGGAAACTATTTCAATGGGCCACAGTCTGATCCTTGAATAGATATATTGCTAGTGGAAGTGCCTTGGATTCTTAGGGTCACCATGTGTAAACTGGGCAGGAGTGTGTGGTGCGGGGCACATCTTAGGCAATAAGTCAAAGGCTTAAGGTGCACAACACTTTGTCTCAACTTCTGATGGGGATCTGCATGGCAGAGGGTATGGCGGAATTTTGTGCACTGTAGAGTTATGTAAGGATTTTTTTTTTTTCAGAGCAGTCATGCAAGAGCATTTGACAATGACACAATTCCTCCAAACTGCTTACTAATTCTTCTCTTTCCCCAGTTAGAAAGCACATTTCAAATGCTCTGAGAACAATAGCATCCTCTCAGGAAAGGATGGAACTGGAATCAGTCACCTCCAGCTTTGTCTGGATGTGGCAGGGGAGCCAGATAAGACTGGGGACTACTTAACACTTCAAAGTGAGAAAAGGATACAAAGGAGAGACTGGGCTTGATGACAGATGACACAGATTTCAACCTTTTCTAGAGTCAAAGTCATAGCTTTGTCCCTTGTGTTCTGCCATAATTTTCTTCTCTGCTATGCATGTATCTTCCCAAGTTCCTCCCTAGCCCTCATTTCCTTGGAGAAAAGGACAAGGCTCTTTGTTAATAAAAATGATTGGTGCCAGCCATGAGTGGTGAGACAATATTGGGATCAAATTCTGCATCTCTTGATTTTAAAGTTTGCAGTGATTCTTTATCTCCTATTCACTTGCTCCCCGTCTACCATTCTCACTGTTATTTGTGCTGTTATTATCATGGGCTATGGAATATGTGTGTGAAGGGGTGGTTTTCTTCCTGGATCTATCCTCCGCAGGTGTGCTTTTCTTTGGCCATATGTGATAATTTGTGAATTGGGGTACCCCTTTGCATGTCCTAAGGTGTTTTTGTTATTATTAAAGGCTTTGTGTCCCACACCCCAGATTTCACTCACACTTTTTCTAGGAGGAAAGGGAGAGAAGGAGAAAGGGAGGTGGTAGTTGGGAGGTAAAGGAGAAGAAAAGATGAATGAAGGAAACTAACTGGGTAACAGGCACTAATAATTTTATATTTGCATCATTCTTTACAGTTGGTATACTGAAAAACAATTTGCAAAGTATTTTTTACAGGCATAGTCCTAATTTGGTTTTCACAACCACCCAATTTACAGGTAAGGAAATGGAGGCTTAGAGAAGGTAATAGGCTGCCTAGCTAATAAAGATCTGGAATCTAGCCCTTCTGACTACATATATAGTCTTTTCTTTTCGATACTGCTCAGGCATGTCCCAGAGTCTTCATTTTGAACTCATGCCGAACACTCTAAGTAGAAGCTAAAGGTCTTTCTTAGTAGCCACCATAACTCTCTAGTCAATACCTATAGGAATTTTCCTAAGGATGGACTGGTAGACTTAGTTTGACCAGGATAAAATCATTCTACCAATAATTTAGTACATTTTGAAATGTTTTGGGCACTTTTTAATATAAAATGTTTTGTAACAAATAGTTGCATATATAAATCTCACTTGAGGCTCATAAAAGCCCTGTACAGCTCAGAAGGCCAGCTCAGAAGCCTATGCCTTGTCTCTTAATCCACATTTCCTCCATTGCTATGTGCCTAAGCCAGGCTAGCCTCCGCAGAGCGTATAGCAAAGTCCATACAGGGAGCCAAGACTCCCAAGTCTGAAACTAGCAGCAACCTCTGAGCAGCACTGGCTACGTAATTTGTGGGGTACAGTGCAAAATGAAAATGCAGGACTGCTTGTTCAGAAATGTTTAAGTATTTCAAGACAAAACCTAGTCTGAAGTTCTCTGAGTGTGGGGCCCTTTTGAGCATAGGGCCCTTTTGAGCATGGGGCCCTGTGCAGCTACATGGGTTGCATGCCAATCAAGCCAGTCCTCCCACTGACATTAAATCAGAAGTGGATGACCTTGTTTTTTTTCTCAGATCCAGGTTACATGTACTCTCTTCCGTTAAATTGTTTATTCCCTCGGTCAGCCTCCATTCAGAGATCTAAGGCACATGATTGTCAAGTGTTCCTTAATATACCCGCTAACTCTAGTTTTCATAGATCAAAATTTAGAGACAGAATCATAATATCAATAGTAGCTAATATTTATTGAGCCTTTACTATGTGATAGACACTGTGCAAAACTTTTTGTGTGCTTTAAACTGATTGCAAAATGGCCTCAATTCTGTATCACTTCCTGCATCCACACACCTAGTGGTGTGACTTTGCAGATTTCCCACCAGGAAGTAGAGTCTGCTTCTGCCCCTCTCAAATCTGGGCTGGTCCCATGAATTGCTTTGGCTAATAAAGTGAACCAGGAGAGATGGGGGTACTAGTTCAGGGTTTTAGTCTCAAGAAACTTGCAAGCTTCAGCTTTCTCTTGTGGAATCGTAGGACTGCCATGAGGACAAGCCTATGTTAGCCTCCTGGAAATAAGCCCCACTTAGAGGGGAGCTGTTGTTTCAACTGC